>JARVLU010001586.1:20522942-20538420 GCA_031762415.1 Simpsonichthys santanae
GATCCGGTATACGGCTAAATCGGTATACGGCCGAGCCGTTAGAACGGATCTCGGCCGTAAACCGAGGACTACCTGTATATGCCTAAAAATCTTCCACATTTAGGGGTTTGGCCTCTTTCCTGATATTTACTGTTCTGAACAAGTTTGTTTTCAGTATGTTTTCTTTTGCCTGAATATGCATCAAGTCATGTTTTGACAAAAAGGGCTGTTGTGAAAGGCTCTGTCTTTTCAGTGGTTATTTCTTTTGTTGCAACATTTTGTTGGAGGGATAGAAAGCAACTAAACATCTTGCATGACTTAAGTGAGCATCATTAGCAGTAGCTTGAGCAGAAGAAATCCTCAGCATGTTTTACCCACTGGCTAGAAGAAGCTTTACAGCTTGATGCTCAGAGTGAAGACTTAAAAAGTGTTTAAGGAACATTCAACAGGCTTACATGCACACAGGAAACACAGACTGAGAATCACCAGCACAGGAAACACAGGAAAAATTTGAGTAATTTTAAAGTAGTACTTTTTGACTAATTTGATTTCAGTGAAGATAGGTTAAAAAAAGTTGTTTTTTTCTTTCTTTTTTTTTTTTTTTACTTTGATACAATGTCACAAAAAGCCTTTCACTGCTTTTCATTTTGTCCAGTGCTCCTTCAGCAGCTGCTTTGTGGTTTTCTTATAGAGTCGGTCAAATACCGGTACCTTTTTTCTAGTGTGGTTTACATATGCGAAGATTAAACGTGTGACTGAGGGGAATCACTAGGTACTTTATGTTTACATGCGCAAAATTCTTTGACTGGATTGAAATGTTTTCAGATTAAATAATTCCATGTATCGTGTACATGGGCACAATACGTTCACGACAAGCGTTATGCAGCGGGCTTTGTTCTGAACAGAAGTACTGACATGCACAGAGTGGTAAACTCTCCTTTAACAAAACAACATAAGAAGAAGTTCTATTTCCGGTTTACTTCCAGGATGAACGTAAACAAAGCTGAGTGCCCTAAATGGACCTGTGACAGGTTTTAATGATGGTGGAGATGTTACTGCACACCCTGATTGAGCTATGTCCATGTAAACATAGCTCCTGTTAAGATTTCAGCTCTGGTCTTGTGTTTGTTGGCCCGCTTTGATTGTTTTTTATTTTTTACTTTTCTCAACACTTTCAGTTTTTTGGTCATTAGAAACTGAGAGCCCAAAAATGTATTTGTAGAATTGTACAGAAATAAATGCAGAAGAAGGGCATATTCATTTGCATTTGGTTAAACTTTTTCAAGCAAATGTATGAGACTAAAAGTGTTTTTGATACATTAGTTGCAGTTTATAGTTGGAATGCCTTATGTGCATTTTTAAATATCCTACACATTCTTACTTAGTAGTAGAAGACTGTTAAAAACTTGATATTTAAGGGTTACCGGTACTTAGTTAATGTAAATATTGTTTTAACACAACAACAGCAATGACTAACAGGTTTAAAACTCCAGGTCTGTGTTATTGTATATTGTTCAGTATTTCAATAACAATTTTGACTCATGAGATTTTATCTGGCTTCATGCTTTGTGTCTGTGTGACTCACTTTTCTAAGGGAAGGAAGAAAGTGTGCAGACAAACGTGCCCAGTTATAGCTGGCCTGGGGCAGTATTCCTGTAAAAAACAAGCCATGTCTGCAAGTTTGGTGAATATATCTGCCTGGGTTTTGCTCATGAAGCCAGTGACTCAGGCAGTCTGTCTGTTTCTGATATCTCTTTTTGTGTAATTATAGACTGGCTAACCTTAAAGGGGCGTTGCATGCTGGGAGGAAAAATGAGTTTGGGTTCTCAAGATAATTCATCCTTACTCACTCTTTTCCTCATGTTCTTCCAGTTCTTACAGTATGTCTGTATATTGCACTGCTCATAGTTTTAGCATACCTCATTGTGACAGTAATACTGTATTTAGTTGGTGATTCAGGTTCTGTTTGAAACCTTTTTTATAATACTGTTAATAGTAATTTCTACCATTTGTAACTGTGAATTTAGCAACATCAGTAGGATGACCTGTTTTATTTATGACTGTAACTTACATTTTTCATGAAATTTTCATAATTCATATCTGGTAGTTAAAATGTTGGAAAACAATGCTGATTAAGACTTGCTTTTGTTCATTGGGTTTTATGATTACTGTATGGACATGTACATGTATTTTTATTTTCTGTTGAAAAGGTAGAAGCGGATAAAGATAATGGATGGGTATATGTATGATTTATGTAAATTCTTAAATCTGTGCTTAATTAAGATATTGGTAACTGAGTGGAGGGTAAGTGTTAAATGTGCTGTGAAAATGCCAACTTCTTAGGTTGGCTGTCAGATTCATTTTCTGCACATTATTTCCACTTCTGGCTAAGTCTATTTTTATGTAAAGTCTATGGTTAAAACAAGTTAACTGCCATTTCATGAGTTACACAACTGTCTCAGTCATTTGTTGGTATCCTGCTTGCACCTATCAGTCTGTTTGGAGTGGCTTTGTCTGTCATTCATTGAATATAGCTGAACGTTAGCTTTGATCATGTTCAGGCATTTTGTAAAATGATGGAGTTAAAGCATCAAAGTTGATCAACTTCAAACACACCAATAAATACTGAAGTAGTTGTAAATATTCACTATAGATGCCACAGCATTTTGGTCATTTCAGCAAATGTTAGAGAGGGTATCAAGTTTATTTTACTCCTCCTTTCCTTATATGATTTAATGCAGTTCTTATTTTACAAACACTAATTTGAAGCATCCTGATGCACGCTCAGTAATCCAGGTAGGAGAATCTAAAACACTTAAGTCTGGTCCTCTGGACATTCAAAAACAAACAAAAAAGTAGAAACGTTTTGTCTTTCATCCAAGAGACTTAGGGGAGTGGTGGCGCAGAGGTTAGAGATGGTGGGCCTATGATCGGAAGATCGCCGGTTCAAGCCCTGGTACCGACAACATCAAAAAATGTGGGTGGAAATAGGTGAAACACCCACACCTGCCTCCACCCTCATTCGCCCCACTCTGGGCCCCCATCATCTTCTCCCTAAAACAGGTCTTTCTTGAAAATGAGTTCTCGTGGCTCAATGAGACTACCTGTATAAATAAAGTGTAAATAAAAAATTAAAAAACTTCAGTCTGAGGAGCTGGATTCAGCTCAGTCTTAAATAGCATCTTTTCATAGTGAATCAACCAGTTTGTTGCTGACAGCCAAAACCAGCTGCTCACATGATCAAGGAGGACCATCAGCCTAATTTGAAGCCTTTTCTTATTTTCAAAAGTAGGGTGCCTTGAATGTGTTTCTTTTTAATATGTTTGATTGATATAAAGAGTGATAGGCAGCCATAAAAAAATGTCTCCTCCATCTCTTATTCCATTGGCATTGTGTAGATCACACTTGTCATTGCAATCTAGCAGCTTTCAGCAGTTTGGACCCGTATTTTGTTCTACTGCTGATCCTCACTTGATTTTAGTCCGTCTCCACCCCTCTTACCTCCTTTTCTCTCCTAAGAGTTTTAATTAGTTAACAAAACAAAAATATGAATATTCACAGAATTCAGTCTCGTTAATATGCACAATTATGCAAATCAGAGTGCAATTAAGCTTCAGATTTCCCCTAGAGATGCTGTGTTGCTGCATGAGGGGGGATTGGGGAAATAGGGTAAAGGCAGAAAATTCTGCTTCACAAGTTGCTCCTTTATGACATGGTCATCTTTCTGAAAGCTGCTTCAACTGGGGATAGCACATGTCAGCCATGTGTGGTTGAGACCTTGAGTCTACGGTACGGCAAAGGTGTAAACCACATGTGAGAATAAATGGGCTACGAGTGACTGTTGCCATGGAAAATGTCTAGGGGTGGAGTGGGAGAATGAAGAATGTCGAGGATGATTCTGGAAGCCTCACATGGGGTGTTAATTATTCAAACTTCCTACAGCTCATATCCACACTATGTGACAGCACTGTCGCTCTGTTGTCTCTGTGTGAGCTTTGAAGTGAAGCTCTTCATTGGAGGTTACTTTGAGGAGCCTGAAAAACCTGTATCAAAGCAAGTCATCAATCTCTCAAGCGAGACACTTCTTGCCAAACAAGGGCATACATCTATGATAACAATGTACTTTTTGTTAACAGGCCAGCATGTCCAACTAAATGTTTTTTTGGTTTTTTTTTTGTTTGTTTTTTGTCCTCCAGGTCTAGATGAAAGTCCTTGGGGACCAGCAGAACAGAATAGTCCAAGTTTCAACCAGGGAAGGGTATGATTTATTCTAACATTGAAAACGTAATTATCTGAGTTTGAAAGAACACTGAATTTATATCCCTTTTTCACACACAACCAGTGGGTGGCGTGATAAAGTGCTCTATATTTGACTTCTTATTTGGTGCCAGTAGTCACTGTTAAACACCAAGCTGTTTACCTGATTTCCTGATTACAGTATACAGTACTTTCATTTCATGAATGCAAAATCAAGCTCAGAGGTAGTAATGAGTCCATTCAAAATTACTTTACACAATAGTATGAGTATGAGAATTGTGTTTTCAGAATGACATGCCTTAACTGATGATCATGTTGTATCTCTGGCATATTTATGACCACTTATTCAGATTATTAATATTATTACACTAACCACGTTGGGGTTGAAAATGAATTAGTCGGTCAAAATCTTGTGCCTACCGGTATATCTAAACCACTCAGTAGCACTCAGAACTTAACAGACTTGTGAGTGGTTTGTTATAATATGAGATTTTTAAAGACCAGAAAGTATGTTTAAAGTCTCTCTTTGTTTGTGTTTACATATAGTTTGTATTTTATTAGCCAAATTGACTTTTATAATCTTAATGCTAACTGCTTACTAAAAATATGAACAACTTATGTTAGCAGTCAAGTTCTACGAACAGTCAGTTAAAAAAATATAAAAATTAAGAGCAAATTAAGAAAAAAAATAGTTTTTTTTTTCTGAACTTGTAAAATTTAAGAATTTAAAAGGCAACAAATGTATATTCTACTGTGGATAAAAGTAGTTTTGCTTTAGTTTTAGTTTAGTTTGGCATCTTATGGTAAGTTGTTTCACTCACTGTCCACTAAATGTGTAAATAAATCACTAAAAAAGACTGCAGTCAAGTTGAGGCTTCATTGACCTTAAAGTCACATTCTTTACAAGTCTGTTTAGGTTTACATTATTTATTTATTTATTTTTTACTTTTTATTATTGCCTTCTTGTTTATTTAAAAGTTGAGAACTCAAAAATTACATTTTAGTTAAATTAGTGAAAAAGGCTTTTATTTTACTGTTACAATCAAGAGCAATTTAAATCACGTTTGTGGGTTTAATTTCTAGCTGTTTATCAAATAAAATTTGTTTATTCAGCAGAATTAAAACAACTGCCACTGGCCAAAAGTGCTGGACACAAAAAAATAAATTCTAAAACGATAATAACAAACATAAAAGAGCATTAAAAAAAACAGAAAAGTACAAAACATATAAAATAACACAAAAATTAAGAAAAGGTCAACTCTATCATATAATAAAAGTCAGTGAGTACAAATTTTGCTTAAAGCACTTAAAGACTTTACTTTCAATGTGTTTTAAGATGGTACTTTAAATTGCCCAGTTGAAGCCTGTCTGATATGAAGGGGCAGCTGGTTCCACAGTTTAGGAGCTAAATGAACCTGTAGAGCACATAAAACTACAGAAGGCCAGATGCAAGAACATGCCCATTCAGGGCCTTTTAGGTCATCAGTAAAACTTTTAAGTCATTTCTAAAATGAACAGGGAGCCAATACAGAGAAGCCAGCACCAGGGAGATGTGTTCACACTTATTTGACCATATTAAAAGATGAGCTGCAGCACTCTAACGGCAGACTGAGAGGCCAGCCTGGCTAACACCCACATACAGAGAGTTACCATAATCCACTTGAGCGGTAATAGAATGACTCACTCGATCAAAGTCAATAAAGGATAAAAACTATTTTACTGTAGATAAAGGCCTCAGTTTAAAAATAGGATTTCTTAACTACATAGCTAATCTGTTTCCCAATATGAAAATTCTAAATAAATACCATCTGTTTTTGTATTTATCTCAATCTACTCATGATGCTGTTCTGGTTTGTATTATACATGTGATGTTTTTGCTGTTTTTTCCCTGCTAGGGTTATGCAGAAGACCTTTACTGTGAGCGAGAGAACCTGGCCTCTACCCCAGTATTCGGATCAGGGGTTATTGGTAAGTTTGAAAGCTCAAGTAAAACTTGTTGAAGCAAAATACATCACAACGTTGACTTTTTGTACAAAGTGAATCGAGAACGTTTGTGTTCAGCTAAACGATAGAGGAGCTCTGTGACGTCAATGGACGGTCTGAACGAACAGAACAATGAGTTGTTTGTTTTAGAGAGCGGCCGTTCACAAGTTAGACACTTTTGTTGTAGTTTAGCATGATTCAGGATGAAGGGGGCAGAGCAGTCAGGGAGGATGTGGATGAGGTTTGTTTGTGTGTTGCAGTTTGTGTGTTCAGCGTGGGAGGGGTTGGGGTGTAAAGGGTGCCCGTGCACAAACAAGGCTCTCCCTGGGGATCACTGTGCACCACAGTTCTTCTCAGTTTAACTGTCAGGGGAGGTGGCGGGGGTTGAGCACAATTGCCCCAGAAGCATTTATAATGGGTCCATTTGTTTTATTTTTGCTGTCCACAGCCATAAATAACATATATTGACATAGCAGATGGGATAGAAAATGGGGTATTAACAAGACTCTGTTTTAATAAAGGCCTTTTTTAAAAAAAAAAAAAAAACACATTTTGTATGTTTTGCTGACAGGGAAGGCTGAACGAGGACCATACCCATCATTTGTAACACAGGTAAATTAATTTCAAGGATACGTGAGCTTCTTTTAAGCAATTATCTTATTTATTTGTTCATTTATTTATTTATTTATTTTTGGCACACAACTATCAATTTACATGAAACCAAAATAAGGAAGAAATAATTAAAAAGTGAGTAGTAAAAATATTCCGTGTCTAAAATTAAAAATAAAATTATCTTGCTATAATTAGACTGCTTCATTGGTTATTTCAGATACCGGTGGTATTAAATATTTCAGTGTAGATGTGGACAATGTTGTTCAACTTGCTCTCATGAGGAAAGGGATATCCTGCCATGCTGTAGTCAAAGTATTTGCATACCATGAACATGCTAATGGGGAGGGAGAGAGTCAGTCCGGTTATGTTATGCTGTTACAACAGTGCGATTCGCCCAGCTGTAAAAGTCTAAAACTATTATGCAGATAATTTAGGCAATAAGATCTTCATCTCTTACATATTTCTGCACAAAACCAGTTCAGTGAGCAGCGTCTTACTGTTGTCAGTTTGTGAACTAGTTCTTTTCTGTAGATGCATAATTCTCTAGTTTCTGCAGTGTGAACTTAGCCCTTCACACAAAAGAATCTGTGGTTTGTAACTTCAGTAATAAGCACACATAGAGTTCCCTAACAGCCAGGAAACAAAACTTTTCATTCAACTCTTCACCCCACGTCACTGATTGTTTGTCTACACTTACTTGTCTGGATAAGTTTTCTGTAACATCACCTCTAAACAAAACAAAACAAAAAAAGTTTATTATTTTGTTTTTCTGCAGATTCTGAAGTCCTACCTTCCAGAGTAGATCTCTTTCTTGTTGTCAAACCGTTAGTTGACATGTTGGTTTTGTCCATGGCTCACAAAGCTGTTTACTGAATTGCAGCACAATTGGCAGGCTCTGTGTTTTTTCACCCAGCTACTGCTACTATTCGTTATTACAAGAAGATTTTATACCTAAATTCTGAAAGTGGTTGAACTCCACATCAGTACAATGTAGTTATCAGTTTTTTTCTTTTTTTGTACAATTGTTTTCATTCAAACCTCTGAATTTTCGATGATTACATTAAAGTGTAAACCATGTTTTCCAGTTTCAGACAAGCTTGTGCCTCACTTCTCTTTTCTTTAACTTTTCTTTAGCCTGGTTTTATGCCCAGTGACATACCCATGTCAAATCCAGATAACCTTTCTCCATCTACTGTCAAGTCCAGTTCCCAGTTTTACTCATCATATGAGCGAAGCAACACACGCAGGAGACCCTCACAGGACCCCATTGGTAAGCAAAATGTTGAACAGAGGACAGATTGGTCACCACAGATTGTGCTTAAAATAAAAACCGCTTTAGTTTGGTTTAAATTGACATTTGTGCGCACATTTATTTCTCTTGTGAAAGCCTTAAAAGAGGTCTGCAAAGTCTCACTTGTTCTTTGTACATGGTAAGAGAAAGTGACATCAACTAGTTTCAGAAAGGAACAATTGTTGAATAACGTCAGCCTAATTACTGTATGAACAGGCATTAATGAGTAGTCACTTATTGGTTCAGCAGGAATTTGGAAGGAAGGAAGCATCATTTGTGAAAACCCTCATTACCTATTGTGTTATTTTTTATTTAAGTTTCTGTTTTTTTTTTTTTATTATTCTGATTGAGCACACTGACATAATTTCCTTCTTGTCTCCCTCCCTGTAGAGTCACAGCCAAAAAAGATCAGGAAAATGCCCCCTGGCCTGCCCTCCTCAGTAAGTACTAACATCCAGAAAAGCTTCAGCCCTGCACCATGTTTGAGCAGCGGCATTCATTCCAAGAGACCCCAAATTTTCATGTCTTGCGCCCTTTTTTACATTCAGTTCGACATCCAAAGCCTCTCCTTGGAAAGCAGTATAATAGCAGCGATACAGGCCTTCCAGGTCTTACAGCTGTGCATCTGCAGCAGCAGTCAAAAAGGAACAAAAGGGAAAAGCCACTTATTTACCAAGTCATTCATTTGCAACATGTATTTATAGTGTGTTTTATTTCTGGGGCCTTTGCTTTGTGGCCACATTTCTTTCCCTCTGCCAAGTCGTCTCATCAAATCCCAGAAGAGGATTCATACAAGAGTTTAAAGCTTTTTACTCCTCCTCCTCATTTTTTCCTTTCAGTCTCCCTCTCTGGACACCATATTTCCTTATTTTTTCCCCACCCTACCCCATTTCACTCAGCCTCCCTCTCTACCCCCCTTCACCACCATAAACAACAGCCCTCCCTTTTCTCCCGCTCCCTCCCCCATCGCTCTATCCCAGCTGCCAGTGGAGTTGGCCGCCGTCCAGGATTCGGCAGATGGTTTAGTAATTAGGAGTGCATCTCCTTGCTCCCTCTCTTTCCGCTTCTTTTCCCCGTTTAATCAAACCACTGAAGAAAAGTTTAGTTCAATTTGTTCAGATTTTTTCCAAATACAGTATAATTCTTGATTTTGGCCTCAAATAATTTTGAGAAGGACATGGCTAAGAACAGGTTTTTATATCCTTTATATAACATCTTCTACTTTTTGGCCACACAGTTAAAAAAATTGAAATATCTGTTAACTGCACTTAGTAATACCAGTACACAATTTAATATTTAAAAGTTTAACTGATATGGTTGATGTGGGTCCCAAAAGAGCACTGAGCATTTAATACCCACTGATCTTTATTCAGGCCTGAGTAAATATTGCAGTGGTGTGGTTATTCATTTAGGCTGCTGCATAGTTTCCCTGCGTCTTGTTTTGTACCGTAGTTCTTTCAGACTAAACTTTGAAGCATTAAGCCAAAGGCTTTCGCATTTTTATGTGTAGGTTTCTGCACCAGCAACAGGGGAGAATTTTACTCGAGACAGTGCTTGCTACCCTTCCTTCAAAGCAGGAAATGTCTACCCATCACCATTCTACATGCAAGGTCAGTCGAAAAAAATATTTTCCCCTAGAGTCTCTCCTTGTCCTTTGTGTTTAGTTGAAACGTTTAGTCTGGCAAAGACAATAATTTCCTGGAATTTTCCTTTGAAGCCAGTGCAGTTGGGACACTGGTTTCAGAACTGTATTGTGTCCAGATGCACCAAAGGTGTTGTAGGTTACTGAAGCCCCTCTGGTGCATGGCTGTTGAATAGTGAATCACGGCTGAATAAAGTCGTCACAGTAAAGTGACATGTCTCATATGCAGTCCTCATTGTCTTCTGGTCTCCTGTGGCTGGTTATCCCTCACCCTTGATTCTTCCCCTTTCTCTGCTGGATGGCCCCTGACAGAAGGTCTCCACCCGCCCTCTGATCCTTGGAGCTCTGCCGGGTCGATGATTCAGCCTGGTTATTCTGCTGTTCTGGGCAACTCCCCCCATCTGGGCCAGCACGGACCTTTCACTGCCATCAACCCTCAAGATAGACTGGTGAGCTGTAACTTCACACCGGAGACGTTAAAATCAGCAGACACATTTTTTTTTTCTCTCCTAATGGATCATAAAAGCTTCTGCCTGGTTATTTTAATTAAACTGTTTGGTGTTTGTTCTTCCAAGAAACGGCAGCCCCTGCCCCTTTCTCCCCAAAACTACCCCCTGCATGGCAGTGAGGTGAACGCAGCTCACCCTGCTGGTTTCCACTCTGGCTCCAGCAGCTTTGGAGTCCCCAACCACACACCCCCTATCGCTGGCACGGAAACCATGATGGGTAAATCTTATAACACGTTCCACTTTTCTTTCAGAATTCTCTGTTTTATGTTATTAAACATTAAAATAATATTGCCACATATCCAATCTGTGATTGTGATCAAAGTTTGTTTTTCATTTCTCAAGCAAATCGGGGTGTAGTACCTGGAAGTTCAGGGGATGAGGTTGGGAAAGCCCTGGCATCAGTAAGTACCGTAATCATAAACTACATATTTCTATACAAGCAATCTTGTACTTTTTTCCACATAATTATACATTTTATGATTTTTATGTTTAAAGCATCTTCAGTGTAAACAGACAAGTAGTTTAATTTGATAAAAAGTCAGACATTCTTTGTTCAGATCTATCCTTCAGACACCAACAGTAATGCTTTCCCTCCATCTCCGTCTACTCCCTCTGGCTCACCTCAGGCTGTTTCAGG
Source organism: Simpsonichthys santanae (assembly GCA_031762415.1). Taxonomy (NCBI): domain Eukaryota; kingdom Metazoa; phylum Chordata; class Actinopteri; order Cyprinodontiformes; family Rivulidae; genus Simpsonichthys; species Simpsonichthys santanae. Next base: position 20,533,853 of record JARVLU010001586.1, read on the forward strand.
TGAGTGCTTTCCTGTGACCTCAAACTCAGATTGCTACTTTGCAGAAACGATGTGCAGTTAGGCATGACTTATTTTATTTTAGTGAAGTGAATACTGAAGTATTCCCCACACAAAGCAGCGATAACAAAAAACTGCTGTGCATTTTTCCACCATCTTGAAATCTCAGTTAATTTTATTATCTAATACTAATTTAGGTTAGAAATACATAAGTAACATTTTAGTTTATATAGTATACAACAGTCAAAAATGTTTCCAATTCCTTCAGAAACCTTTTTTGTCTCAATAAGTCAAATCAGACTCTTTTTTGCAAATACATGTATTAAACAAAGAGACAGTTGCAGAAAGTTTGTTGTTTAATATTTTAACTGGTTGTTAAAACAGTTTTTTTAAGGTTTTATTTGGCATTTGTTTCAAAATGGCACAAACAGTGTTTTTTTTTGTTGTTGTTTTTTTTGGATAATTTTTAAATTTGATGCAAGTTTTCTGTCCAGAAAAATGACTACATTTTAATCAGTCGCACACAAAAACCTAATTTAACTTATGAGAGAGGAAGGGAAAATAGTAAAAATAAAAAGAAGGTGGGGTCACTTCCCCATTTGTGTTCAAGCATGGAAATGTTCACACAGTTTATACGCCAAATATTGTTGTTCTCAAAAGATTAGAAACGAACAGTATTTGTTTTTCCAAATTTCTATGTAACTTAAAAAAAAACTATATTTATTAAGTGTACATATATGGTATTTTCTATTAATCTACAGCACCGTAAAAACATTTTTCAGAGTCAGAGTTTCTTTATTTGTCATTCGCACCACATGTAGTGGAACAAAATTGTATGCACAGGGTCCCAATTACTGCTACATCCAACAAAAGTATAAAATGTAAAAGAAAAAATAATAAGATCTAAGATATAAACTAAGAAAAACATTAACTAAAAATACCCTGATGCATGCTCAATAATCCAGGTAGAAAATCTAAAAAAGCTAAGTCTGAGGACCAGACTTAGTTTTTTTAGATTAACTAAAACTACACTAAGCACTAGTAGTACAAGACAATACTCCGAACATCAGCACGAACATGAGTCTGTGTGAGCAGATGAGTACGAATGAACACATTAAAGATATTTGTGAAATGTGAATTAGAAATTATGTTCTGAATTGTTTGTGTTATATTATTTAAAGGGAAAAAAAAAACAAGGTTAGAGGTGTGTTTGTATCAGGAACTCATGTTTTTCAGCTCACTGAAGAAACAAATTGTCCTTCTTATTTGGGGTTGCTTTCATTCTGCACATTGCTAGTTGCATCAGAGTTGCAGCTTTAACTATGAAGGTAGAGTTCATGAACCGTATGCCATGCTTCATTGATGTCATTCATCACTTGCTGCCAGTTGTGTTCTTGGCTTTTTTCACGTCAGAAGAACATTTTTTGGCTTCTGTAAAAGACCTCTTGTACTTTGTACTTAGGTCCTCCTTGGGTCTGTCAGCCCTGAGCTGATGGTTACGCACCACGTTGTTGGACTTTTGAAGGGAGTTATTCTTGTCTACTACATTGTCTTTTGATCCACTCCTGCTGCACTCAGCTTTCTTGTTTAGTTGTATTTCTGTAGAAGAGCCTGGAGAGCTCACACTCTGTGAAAAATGTTTGTTATTGCTACATTCGCTCTTGATAGAGACTAGAGTTTAAGATTTTTTCACAAAACTGACACGTCTTTTAAAACCAATATCTCACCAGCTGTTATTGTCTCTTATTGTTCAACCTGTTGTTCATGTTCATTATCACCTTTTTTGCTGAGCTGTTTGTTGGTAATTTTCTTCTTTTTGTGTCAAAAGTTGTCTGTCAAAGTTGTTTTTCTAAAATAGGTTTTCAGTTGGCTGATTAAGTGGAAAACGTAAGCTTTGGCTCAGGATGTAGGCCTACATCAACAAGCTAAGTGTGCCGAAAGCGCAGAACACAATAAACTTTTTTTATTGTGTTGACAGATAATTTTCTGCACATGGTCATATATCAAGTCTCAACATTAATTACGGATTGCAACGGAGCATAATGAGAGCAATATTCATCAGGAACGAGCAATCCAAAAGTGCATTTTCGCATTAGTAAAATGCATGTAACATTAAGATTATTAAGGAGTGAATCTCTGTGACTTGCATGAATCATTTGTAATGTTAGTGTAAATAAAATATATTATTTTTTAAAGGCTCTGTATCCCAGTGGACTCGGTCTTCTGGTCAGGCCACACCTTCACCTAACTTTGACTGTGGAGCTCAGTCTACGGTGAGTGTCTGTAAATTGCTGTTTTTCTTTTAAGGTCAAACATCAGTGTAAAGCAGTGTTTTGTACATCACCTTATCTCTTCCATTGTTCTTCATGTTTCATAGAGTAAAATAGGAGACCACTTTGATGAAGCCATCTGTGTTCTTCAGCGACACGCCTGCGGACAGGGAGGGTTAACGCCAGGCTTCAGCAGTGCAGCACTCGGATTGGTCAGTCGCCTGCCAGAGCTGGTGAGATTTCAAATAATGACTAAAAAATAAGCTATACACTAATAATGGATATTTAATGCAGACGAGTAAAAATTAAACCGAGAGTGCCACATGCCACGTTACAAAGATAAATGACTTGTCTTTTCAGATTTTCAGCCATCATGAGGACTCTGCTGGTCTACCCTCTAGTGGAGGACTTTTGCATCACAACTCTGCATCAGTTCATTCAGGCTCTCAGCTTACAGCAGGTGGGACTTTTTTGTTTATATCATCATTTTAGCTATGTATATGTATATGGATGTTATTTTTGTTTTACAAAACTCATCTTTTGTCTAAACTTTGTCTGTAGTTCTGCCTGGCAACCTGACTCGTTCCAGTGGTGCTATGATCAAACAAGAGGAGAGGGAGGATGATGAGAACTGCTCTATTACTGACAAGTCAGAGGATGAGAAAAAAGATATGAAGGCCCGCTTTCGAACAAGGTGTCTAAAATTTATACATACATTCATTTATTCATCAAAAGTAATTTATTTCTGTAAACCAGCTGGATCCTAATGGAGTCAGTTTTTAACCCTCTGATTTTTTTTTTGTATGTGCTGGATTTTATGAACATAGATATATTACTGCTCAAACTCTAATGAACAGTGAAAGTTGAAAACTGATTTGTTAAGAATAGATAGAGAAGAATAGATTAAACATACATTTGGTAGCTCAAGTATTTTTCTCCTCATTTAATGGAGTAAAACTTGCTTCATAGTGGCTGGCATTTCCTTTAATAAGTAGCTTAATTTTATTTAAAGCCATTTGAAATATTATATTGCAGCAGGATCAAAATACAGTTTAATCTAAATTTTATAAGGTGTTATTAAATTATGACTCCTAATCATTTTAATCCACACAGTCTTCAGCGTTAAAGTCATCCTAGCAAAAACTGGAAATTTTTAGCAGCTTATTCAGTTCTTGTGTTAGCCCCAGTTGTTTCTGGAGCTAACAGAAACTGTTTTCAGGAGATTTTCTCCTGGAACTGAAGCTGTGCTGTTTGTACCTGGCCCCACACTAAAAGACCAGTCAATGAAACTGGAATGTTGATGTTAATTAACTGGGGCGTTTACACAACTGAACTATACCCACACTGTTGTTTCCTTCCTTCCTCATCTGCCACGCACTCTTCAGTAGTCTAGATGATGTGGATGATGATGATGATGATGACGAAGATCTACCAGTGGAGGTCAAGGCTGAGCGGGAGAAAGCGCGGAGGTTGGCCAACAACACCCGCGAGCGGCTCCGTGTGCGGGACATCAACGGGGCTTTTAAGGAACTGGGCCACATGTGTCAGCTCCATCTGAGCAATGAAAAACCACAAACCAAATTGATCATACTGCAACAGGCTGTTAATGTTATACTCAACCTGGAGCAACAAGTTCGAGGTCAGTGGGTGTCCAGGGAAACAGGAAGTGGAGGGGATGGGCTTCTTTTTTCACAGTAAAACTTCCACACAGCTTCACTGCTCAGCTTCAACCAATGATTGGCGATTCTGACATTTAATCCTTCTGAATGACATGATAAATCATCTTTGTTCATTTTATTTCTCATCATTGTACAGATTGTTTCAAATTCTGAAAAGATTAAAGAAGGGGAAGGCAGTAGGACCTGCTGACATACTAGTGGAAGTTTGTGAATGTCTTGGAGAGATGGCAGTGAAGTTTCTGACTCAATTATCCAATGGCATATGTGAGGGTGAGAAAATATCTGAGGAATGGAGAAGAAGTTTGCTGGTGCCCATTTTTAAGAACAAGGGTGATGTACAGATTTGTAGCATCTACAGAGGAATTAAGTTGATGAGCCACACAATGAAGATCTGGGAGAGTTGTGGAAGCAAGTCTTAGACAAGAGGTGACTATCAGTGAGCAGCAGTATGGTTTCATGCCAACAAAGAGCACCACAGATGCCTCTTTGCTTAGAGAATGCTGATGAAGAAGTATGATGGTCAGACAGAACTCCATTGTGTCTTTGTGGATTTAGAAAAAGCATATGACAGAGTGCCAAGAGAGGAGGTGTGGTGTTGCATGAGGAAATCTGGAGTGGCAGA
>JARVLU010001586.1:20549215-20594965 GCA_031762415.1 Simpsonichthys santanae
GTGCAGCCTCCATGCCACACGTTGATGCTGGAGCACAGGATTCTCTCCACTGCACACCTGTAGAAGGAGGTGAGGACTGAGCTTCTCAAACCAGCTCGTCTCAGCCGTCTGAGGTGATGTAGGTCAGCCACCAGGTGACCGTCAGTGAGAGAATATCTGTAGTATGTTGGTTTGCCTGCCTTCCCATGTGTGGAATGTTTCCCTCATTTATCAAAGCATTTTAAAGCAACAGAGACCAACACTGATAAACTCTGTCACAGAACACCTGACTGCCATGTGCTTTGGTGCCATTTAAGGTGTACAGTAGTCCCTCGCTACTTTGCGATTAGTATTGACAGATTTTCAAAGTAAGACTGGACATGACACAGTTGGCTAATTGATGGATGAGCCATGGATTGTTTAATTAAAATTAATTATTTTAAATGATTTTGCACATGTGTGGATCCCACAAGTGCAGGGGGAAGCCCCCTTCTGCAGCCTGTCATGATCGCTCTCTGTCACGCACACATTTCTCCTGCAGCAGCTTTGTGAAGGGTTAATTAACCCTTTGCTGTCCAGATGCACCTATCAACTTTTGTCTTCAAACTTAAAATTCAAAGTACGTCACATCGTAAAATCGTCATAATCACAAAATATAACTATTAAAAATTATTTTTAGTTATTTTAGAACTTCTATGTTCAGTTGTTACTGTGTAATTGATCAAGAAATACAATTCTGCTCTGTGCTGCAGAGCTGCGTAAAGGGTTAACCCTTTGCTCTCTTGTTGAGCTTCTCTTCTCAACAATTTAAATACTGTACTGAGGGAGATTGGGAGTAACGGGTGATAAGTGTGATTGCAGCCTGGCACATGCAATTGGCTTCAGTGAAAAAATACAACATCTTGGTAAAGCCTCTACATTTCTGTATTAATATTTGTCTTTTAACAGTGTGCTGACATTACAGTTACTCAAATCTGTCAAACTCTGCTTACCAGTGGAAAGACTCCTGACACTGATAGCATCCACGCAAGGGTGCTGACAACGTCACAGTGCTCACCTTCAAAATCAATGCACTGAAAAGGCTGGTCTCAAATTAAAAGCAGAATATTTGGATTTATTTATATTTAATTTCTGACTTTCCAATGACCTCACACGGTAGTACTTCACTTGGCTGAGACTGATGATTGCATTTGGAAGGGATTCTCCAAAATGTTTGAAAGGACATTCTTAATTTCCTTGCGCGAGTTTATAGAGGCTCGCAGAATTGTTACGGTACTTGAATTTTTGGGGACAAACTCCATGAAAAGCCACAGAGCTGTCACAGGCATTTCAGCTCCTTTTCAGTGAACGTCTGTAAATTTGAAAAAGTAAGAGCTCTCTCTACACCCAAGACACATTTAGACAACAATCATTCAACCACAGATTGTGGTGGCTTGACAAATTTACTGTTCTCTTGACACTTTTTGAGTTGCTCATTGTCAGTTTGGTTTTAATCTGACCAATGGCAATAAAAATGTGGATTCTGCATTTTGACATGTATAGATGAGCTCTCCTATGACCCCACAAATAAATAAACAACCAAAGCTTAGGCTGTACAACTCTGAATGTCCAGGTCTAAAACCTAACATGTAAATAAATAATTAATTATATAAACTGGACCCAAGTGGCCAGTTTTACGTTTCAAAACTATTCTTCAGTGGATTAAATCATAAATGTTGAAGAAGCTGCCAAGAGGATATAGAATGTGGGTGTAGATGGACAATGAAATAATGTGCATTGCTTACAGTACAGTTTTGCAAGCAGTGCACATAAAATAGACCTGATTTTCTAAAGCTGGCTGCTCAGAACAGTCACATGGCTTTCTGGCTGCAAACACTCAGAATTCAGTGAGAAGGGGCACAGACAATTCGGGTGTTTCTCACAATTCTGAGTAACCAGCTGGTCTCCAACAGCAGCACAGTGAGATACTAGCCTTAGTGGTTCTCACTTTGAGCAGCAGTGTGTTCAGCTTTTGAGGGCGGGGGGTATTTTTCCTTAAGAGGTTTCATCCGATTCATAAAGAAAAATGTCTAAAACTAATTTTAAACCTTCCAACCATGGTTTGGTGAATTTTACACTCCTAAAGGTAAACTAGTGAGCTTTGTCTGAAGAAGGAATGCAGTGATTAGTTTGGTCAGTATATTTCTGGTTTTCAGAAACATTTATGGACAGTGTTTAGTCTGCCAAGTTGCCATTTCAGCTCTGTGACCTGTTTGAAGCAGATGATTGGAATATAAACAGCATGGTCTGCTGATAATCAGTACAAGCTTACAACAAAGACCCTTTCAGAAGAGACAGGAAGCAATGACTGACCTAAACACAAACCTGGTCACTGTGTGCTGTGCAGAGCAGGTGGAAGGACAGCAACATTTATAGAAACAGAGCTGTGCTTTGACAAAGTGCCACCTGACTGTGTGATCAGTTTAAAACACAAGTCAATGCATGACATAATGTGAATGCACTTAGAGCTAAATAATATAAGCAGTCAAACAATAATTTACATTTCAATCAGAGGGAAAACAACAGTGTTAAAAAATGTAGAGTACATTTAAATGTGGTCATTCAAAGTTTCACAAAAAATGTTATAAGAAACCAACAGATGTTACAAATATACCATAATCAAGAAATCCCTCTTTTTTCCCCTCTCCAACAAGAACACAAAATGTAAGGTTCAGTAAGAATTATTTTTTGTTTTGTTTATGCATATCACATGCAAGTTTACACAGGTCGTACATAATAAACTAGTACAACCAGAAAGAGAGGTTGCTCTATCAACACAATCAAAGACCCAACTATTAGGTTCATGACATGCACAAAGTAACATAATAAAACAACACATTGGTTAGTTCTACAAACTCAGACTGTTCATTAGTGACTGGCTTCATTAGCGTGACCTACAGCCCCAGCCTCGTGATTCCTATCCAGCTTAGAGAGAAACTTACTCAAGCTGTAAGCCTCTAGCTCCTCCTGCGGTTGTTGATGTGTCCCCACTCCACTGTTTATGTCTCCTAGACAAGGTCCAGTTCGGTGAAACAACCTTCCTGCCAGCTTGTGAATAACAGACATCATACAAGGCTGAAGGAAGCCAGCGATAACAGCTTTTTGTAGCTTTCAGTACATCCAGACTTTTAACAAAGTTAGAAACCCACAAAGTTTTAAGTCAACAGCATTAACCTCCCAAACTTCCAGCCTTCCTGGTTGGCTGTGTTTAGTCTATAGAACAGGAGAGGAGATGGCTGACTGTGCAGAGTCTGGGCTGGACCTTCCTCGCTCCTTCACTTCCTGTAGCAGTTCACAGAATCTGTCCGCCCCGATTCTTCCTGTGAGCCAGAAATGAGCCCTTTATACCCATGCAGCAGCTCCCTACTTGATTTCTACAGTCTGCAAAGTCGTTTTGCAGCAGAGGATGTGCACCTGAAACCGCTTTCAGCACACCATTTCTATTTTCCATAGAAAAAAAAAAAAGGCCTGCCATGTGTCCTCCATTTGCTTTGTGGGGGAAAAAAAAAAAAACACCCCTGGGCGGGTGTGAGCTCTGAACCCCTGGCCTGCACCTGTCTCTGGAGCTCAGGGTGGGCCGACGGCAATCAGGCTGATAAGAACGTGGAGCATGTCACATGAACAAATCTAAAAGCATTGCCAAATCTGTTCCTGAATTTTAATTTCACTGTTGTCAAAAGCAATGCATTTAGCAGCCTTTTATCCACAACGCCTATTCACCACTCTGTTAATGCTAGAGACTGGAGTCCACTCTTCACACCTACCCTCTGACAGTAACAAGGACCTGAGGCTCACTTTGTAGATACCAGTTCAAACTTTGTACATGTAAGCATTATTTAGTATGACGTTAAAAGTAAAGATATAAAACGGTGTCCTTCCACATGTTCTCCATGGCCAGTGAGTTTGACTGAACTGAATTACTTAAAAGTAACACATTTTCAAATAAACATATTTAAAGTAGTTACTAGGGCTCTTTGTGTCAATGCCAGCATTTTTTTTTACAACTTGTAATAATGCTCCATTATGTAATATTTAGAAACTAATCATGACAACATAAATCTGATGTTAATTTTTTTTAAGACAAACTATATGCAAAACAATCACACACAACAACATGCGCGCGCACACACACACAAGCCCTCTTGTTCAACAATATGTTCATCACATGCTGTTCAAGAGACTCAAACTCCAGCGTTTCTGCCTGGAGAAGATCACCCTCCTGCATCATATGACCCCATCGTGGTGGTTAACAACCAACTTGTCTCTTGTTCTGTAAACCTGTGTTAAAAAAATCAACCGAATTAACCTAAATATTCCTTGACATCTCTGGGTTTCTTGAGAATACCAAGACCACGTTCGGTTCTGTCATTGCAATACATGAAAAAGTGCACGGTGAAAACGTGAAACCTTATGAAAGTAGAAGAAAACATTTGATAGACACAAACTACAAGAAACTCCTTTGATTGTTGTCATGCCAACTGCTGCTACGTCCGAATATAACCCTGGGGCTTTGAATCACGAGCTTTCCCACAATATGAGAATGAGATTTTAACAATTTCACATGGAATGGGCAGATGTAAAAAATAAAAATAAAATAATAAATAAAATAAAAACTAAACGTTTGAACTTGAGGTTTGTTGAGTGTATACTGTACAGGAATATGAAGGTAAGATAAACCAGTAAAACGTTGAAGAGGTTGTTCGAATTCCAAAACGTTGTAGAGTCGTTGCTTGTAGCGATAATGATGGGAAGGGACTGCATGTACAGGAAATGACCACAGCTAAACGAGCAGAGGGCTGTAAGCACGGGTGGAGGGTACTCACCACTTTCCATCTCATTGCCCTTCTTTGCGGTGGGCGTGTTGCCCATGATGGCAGCCTGATGGTCGATTCCTCGGCTCCGGAAGACTTTTCCTTCGAAGACGTAGACTCAGATTCTGCACCGTTAAAAAAAAAAAAAATCGTTGGACTCAATTAAGTCGACAGCTAGTTACTAGCTAACGGCTATCATTATTAACAAACGAGTACAGTACTTTTCATTTTATTTTGTTAAGCTACGTTTCAGTTGTGACTTCGGAAAACTCCAACCGAATGTATCCAAGTCTGCAGCTGGAACTGACGCTTAATAATTAGCCCGAGCTAGCGCTTTAGCTAGCCGTTAGCCAACGGATATCAAGTCGCTAACGTTAGCGTAAAAAATAAAATTCCAAGTGTGCACCCGCAAATCCAAGTGTCACTCAACCTTTTGGTTATTCCAGATGTGATCGGATGTTTCCGGAATCCAGTTCAAATGCAAATCGTCGACATTAAGACGTTTCCGTATTTTTTGCTATTAGCCTCCCAGCGTTCCTTGCAGTCGAGTCGAATCCTGGCCTGAACTAACCAGGTGCTATCTCTGTGTAACGGCAGGCCTTGGCAGTTAAGACCTGGATTCCAGAATTTCTATCCGGGCAACGCGTTTTTTTTTTCCCAGTCTGTTATTTAAATTGAAATATCTCCATTTGTTCCAAAATCATCCGTATGAGTCAATGAATTCCTTGGTCCGACCATAAGACTGTCGATTCCTCAAATCAACAGACCCCTTCCATTAATCTTCAAACCGCAAGGGAAACTCCAGTCGTCCATCAACTAAGCCCCACCTCTTCTTGCCTCTCATTGGCTGCCCCGACAAATACTTACGTGACAGATGACCCACATCGAGCCCTGATTGGTTGAACTTAACACATTAAAGTAATGCATGGACGCGATTCGCCGGTTGAACTGCTTTACCCCGCCTCCTTCACTTATAAGTAACCAATACGGACGTTACTTCAATGGCTTCCTTTTTTGTTTGTTTAAAAACCTTGGAACTTTAAAATAACCTAGTTTAGTAAAATAAATAAAAACAATCTAACAATATTAAAATTATTATGCTGGTGAAGCATTGAACCTTTTTTTTACATTAAAATTATTACTATTTTTTTGTTATGTTTTGTACTTCTGGGTTTTAGCTGTACAGTACAGTACTTTTTAGGGGGGGGGGGGGGGTGTCACATTGGCATGGGCTATTTTTAGTAAACTCCAAAAAACTAAATGATTCTCACTAATTCTTGTAATGCACATATGGCTCTGCACTTTAAATCAATAAGGAATAAAATCGGTTAGATATGAAGTGCTTTTGCTTAAAAATGTGCAACAGAAACACAATCATGCTCAAATATGCAGCAAATACAATCATTTTTTATTTGTAACAGACAACTGAAAACAGAGGAAGAAAATGGAGGGATTATTTTTCATTCAAAGCCTATCCAAAGTTCAAAAATAAAAAAAGTGCAATTTAAACACAAATATATCAGGTTATGAAATAAATTTACATCACATATTGTAATTTTTGCCTATTGCATCAGTGCTGAAAATTTAAAAGTAAATTGCTCAGCAAAATCAAAAAAGATAAAGTCGTAACAGTTTTCCAATATGTTTTATTTCAGCAGCATTGTTTTATAGCTGTAGTTATTTTTCACACTTAAGTATTGCTTTCAAATATTATCACAATGACTACACATCTATAAATAAAAATCATTCCATCGATGGAAGAAATGTTCGCCCTAGCTGAAAGTTCGTTTTTGGGATGTTTTCAGAAAATAAAAGTAGTAGTAAGGCAGGCAGGTCCTCACATCATTTCATCCACTTTTGAATGTCCATAGGCATTTAAAAAAAATAAGGTGATGTCCTGTGATTCATCCCATTTTGGACAGCAGGAGGCATCTCTATAAGCAGTCCATGGAGTTATCTGGTAGGATCCCCAAAGGTGGGGCCTTGCCAGGTAGACAAGATGGTGGGAGCATGGAGTTTGACGTAGGATCCACATTTTCAGAGTCTTCCATTCTTTCTGCACAGCCTTCCCAGTTTATATGGAATCTGGTGACACGTGGGTTTGACGCCAAAATATTTCTCTGAAGCTGATAAATAGTGGGAGGAAGAGGTGAGAAAACACAGTAAGTAGGATCTGAAGCTTGTAGTGTAACTCAAATTTCTATAATTTAACATGAAATATCTTGATTTTCTGAAAAGGTATTTAAGACTTGCCAACATCAAATTTTAGACAGCGAATAACCTCTGATGTCAAATTCTACCAAAACTGTATGGCAACTTACTTATTTTACCGATTAACTGTTCTATAATAAAAGAAAAAAAAATGTATATATTTTTTTATTTAAAAAAACTGTTAAAACTCCCAAAAAGTTTATGTTATGCTACAACTTTTCAGGTGTACAAGTGTGAAGTCTCAGTTCAAAACTTTTTTGGCACCTGTGAGTGAAACGTTTCATTCCAAATGCCAGAGACCTCAAAAAATGTGACACCTATGATCAAACTCTTCTCTCATTAGAAGAAAAGTCACAGCAACCGTAGCCTGAAACTACCAGCCAAACAAGCAGTGATGCTTACAGAATGACAAAAATCCTTCCAAATAAGCAGGGAAAGGTTAATCCAATAATTGGATGTTTAAATAATAAATAAATAAAAAATGTCCGGTGGAATAAAAATCCTTAAAACCAGATACAATTAAAGCATTGAGCTACCTTTAAATTTCAGAGGGGAAGATGCAAAGTACATTTTATTTAAAAATTTTCAAGTGTTTCACCTAAAAATTGATATACACTTTTCTTAAATTTTAGTTTTCTCTGTGATTTTCCAAGCCTTGAATACAATAGTTTTTTATTATCCATGACATTATTTCAGAACAGTTATAGATTATGCAGCTTTGTTGATATCAGAAGAAATTTTAACTAACCTGCGAGTAATCTGGTTTGTTTGGAGGATTTTCACGAAGCTCTGGTTCTGTGTACTCGTTGTTCACATAGTACCCAATGCGAATAAACTCTTGTCCCCGATAAGTGCAAGTAATCAGCACTACGGTTACACCAACTGCATCACTTTCAGGAATCAATCCAGTGTTTGGGGCATCAGCCTGTCAAAAAAAATAAAAAAAAATTAAACATATTCTTTGGAGTTGTGATTGTGATAATAAATAATTGTCATGTAGCTGTGAATGTGTAAGCTTGGTTAAACAACAAAGTTCTAAGTTGCAAAAATGAAATTTTTTGCAATCAATCTCACCTGAAACACAAACATATGTCTTCCAGCAGGAACTGGGCCAACCAAAACGGAGTCCAGGATTTGATCGTACTCCTCACTCTCTGCTGAGCCTACGTAGATGATCTTCCATTCCAGGTCTATAAACAAAACAAGCACAAAGTAAACGTTGACTTCATTTGTTACATAGGAATAGTATATGCTGTAAAATGAGCAGTGAATAAAATGATGCACTCGTCATAGAGAAAAAAAATAAGTCAAGCCAAAATATAAAAATTATAACAGATGAACATGATCTGAAAGTCAAGTTCTTAAGAAGCAGTTTATCACTATAAAGTTTTCAGCCCAAATCCTTATGAGAACAGAGCACTGCTTTAAAAAAAAACCTTGTATTAGTAAAATTGTGCTAATTTCAGTATTTATCATAAGATTGGCCCGTGAAATGGAAAATTGTGAATCTGTCTGGCTGCCAGTAAGAAAATCCCTAAAGATATTCACTGATATACAGTATTGTGTTTAGTTTTGTTTTAAAATTACTATTATTCTATTTCCAAATCAGCATTTTCCAATACTTTTTCAATGTGTTGGCTTATTTGCAGAACTTAAAATAGAAAAGTAATTTGTATCAACATTTGAGGTCAAATACTGTATAAATATTCACTAAATGCTCAGGTACTAACTACACTTAGTGCAAACTTTCAGAAAGCCAACATAAAAACTGTTAAAGGCTACAAAACGATCTGGGTTCTTGGAGGCAGAGTACAAATACATTTGAGGCGTTTTAAAACTTTTGCACTCGTCTTTTCCGTATCTATTTTTGCGTTAACCTTTTCAACCCAAACTTGGTCGATAACAGTTGGTCTCCAGAAATCAACGCTCGTTCAGCCTCGGACAACATATTTGCACAAAATACTCAAAGGACGGTGCCTACCTTCAGGGAGGTCCTCCATACACTCAAAGGTTATTTCGAACTGAAAGGGGTTCCCAAAAGGACTCGGGTTGTCCAGAACGGCCACATTCAACACTTGCACCTTCGCCATTGTCGTCGAAGCGCTAAAACGAGAGGGGCTAATCGAAAACAAACGCGTTGTCCAATTTTCCAGAGAGTTCTTAAACGCAACACACAACCACAAAGGATTGTTAGACACACTTGTAGTTTTAACCAGCGCGTGCCTTTTTATACGACTACTATAGTTCTAAATGCGTCAAAATTAAACAAATGTGCGTAATTTTTAGCAAATTGACAATAAATTGCCGCTCTCCCGCCGCTTTGACTATCTCCCAGGTTTCACTGCGACTACGGCAAGCTGGAAGTAACGCGGAGCACAACCTCTGTTAAAAAAAAAAAAAAAAAAAAGACAAGAGCCTCTACTGGCCTCTAGCGGCAAAAATGCACAGTACAATCACATTACAGTACAGTACAGTACTGTACTTGGTATTGCACTGCATAACTCCATGGGTCAGTCACTTTTTGACTACACCCAGTATGTTTGATTACAGTATGTTAATGATTAGTTACAGCATTTATATTTAATTCCAACAATCCAGTATATCTTTGTCAATGTATTCTTCTTATGTAGGGCCATTCCCTGTTTGTTTCCCTGTTTCCTTAGAAGTGATAAAGATGGATAAGATTAGGAATGAGATCATCATAGGTACAGCACGGGCTGAACAACTGGGAGATAAAGTTAGAGAGGCCAGACTGAGATGGTTTGGACATGTCCAGAGTAGGGACAGTGGTAATTGGTCTAAGGATGTTAGAAATGCAGCTGCCAGGAAAAATACAAAGAGGAAGGCCAAAGCGAAGATATATGGATGCGGTTAGAGAGGACATGAAGGTAGCTGGATTGAGGACAGAGGACAGAGTGAGATGGAGGAGGATGACTCACTGTGGCTACCCCTGAAGAGGGAAACATCAGAAGAAGAAAAACGAGTTCTCACGCATTCAAAAAGTTAAACCTAGTGGAAGTTACAGTGACTAAAAATAATGCACAGGGAGTGAAACTTTGTCAAACTTTATGTTAAATTTGATTAGCAGTGAACAGAAACTTGCATATGTGTCTGAACGAAATGGAACAAATTCCTAGATTTATTTTGGTTACAGTGTAGTTAATGCTGATTCAGACTACAATGTTGCTTTACTGTTTATCGTTTTGTCCACCCCCCAGCCCCACTTCATTTTTTGGGCAAGAAAAATATACTTCCTGAAATTTTTATTTTACATATCAACATTTTCTGCTCAATCTAGAATAGTGCGCCATGACTTTTAGTATTTGTTATATGTACAATTCAAAATACTCAAACATTTTCCCCATAGAAATACACTAAGAGCTCTTCAGTTCCTTGGTAAACATTACTCTGAACTATACTTGCTCTATTTTTGTCTTCTCAAGCTCCTCTCAGCTTTTAGCTGCTGTCGCATGCCTCAGGATGTCTTGCTACAGTTTATCTGGTTTTGCTAAATTTAGCTTTTAGATAGGGATTTACAAAAAAGTTATTTAATAAGTTTACAATTTTGCTACTTTTACAGTTTTTTACGGTTATTTTTGCTAATTTTATCTTTTAACTATTGCCAAATTTTTACTTTTTTCTATTTTTGGTCATTTTAGTTTTTAGCTGTTTTGCTAATTAGTCTTTTATTTACTATGGTTTAGCTAATTTTAGCTATTAGCTACAATTTTGTAACAACTACCTTGTAGCTGTGGCTTGCTAGATTTAGCTTTTTATTTCTATTCAGCTAATTTTGGTTTTGACTTATGCAAATGGAAACTTTTAGTGATAGTTTTGCTCTTTTAATATTTTAATGTGTTTTAATCTTTAGGTTTTGTTTTGCTTCTTAGCTT
Organism: Simpsonichthys santanae; assembly: GCA_031762415.1. Classification (NCBI taxonomy): domain Eukaryota; kingdom Metazoa; phylum Chordata; class Actinopteri; order Cyprinodontiformes; family Rivulidae; genus Simpsonichthys; species Simpsonichthys santanae. Next base: position 20,560,149 of record JARVLU010001586.1, read on the forward strand.
CTTGCTACTATTTAGATATACCATCTTTTCTGTTAGTACAGTAGTTTTTTTCTATGATTTTGCTCATTTTAACTTTTAGTCTCAGTTTTTAAGTTATGATTTTGCAAATTTAAGCTTTTAACAATTGTTTTGCTTATTTGGGCTTTTAGCAATAGTTTTATTTACTATAACTTTTAGCTACTGTTCTGCTTGCTTTACCTTTTACATTAAACTTCAGGGAAAGTCATCACTCACATGTTATTTTTTGCAGAAAGAGACAAATAAATGTTCATTTTCCAGTTTCTTTGTCTCAATCAACCATCATGATGTCTCCCCCCTGCCTAATTTCCACTCTGTTTGTAAATTAAACAAAGTTACCATGTAATTAACAATAATGTGAGTTATGCTTGAATCATGAAGACAGCAGGTTCTCTACAGAAATATGCTGCTCTGTCCAAGAATCGCCTCAGACTGCATCCACATGAAAATCAGTCCAGATTAGACCTGAAGCAGACCACTTCTGAGTCTGAGAAGAGGAGATTAAGGAGGGATTAGAGCCCACTGGACCAGCTGGCCCCCAAATTCATCCTTCAAATATCCAAGGAATGTTGATTTCCTTTCTCCTCATGGGAGTCCTGAAACCTGTTGGAGGCGCTGTTTGCTCCGCTCCACCTCCTCCTCCTCCCCCAGACGCTGCTCAGATCGAGTTTACTTCAAATGAACAGAATAAACTTTAGGAGACACAGGAGGAAATAAAAAAGTCTGTTTTTATGGATGATTTGAGCTTCAGGGGAGTTGTGCTCTGCTTCAGTGAGCTGCTGTACAAAGGAGGATCTGTGTCCCGCTGCAGGTAGATGACCGCGCTCAGGTGAGGCCGTGTAACACGAAACTGGACCACGTGACCAGCGAGGAGTCAAAGGAAAGAAAAAACTGCTTTTCATGAGGTGATAAGAGACCAGGCGAGGATGTAGTCCGTCTCTAAAGCCCTGGGACTTTTAGAGGCCTTTTATCAGCTGTAATGTCACCTGTTGTTCGTATCGGGCGGGAGTTTTTAGGACTTTAGTTGTTTTAAAGGTGACGGAAGGTTTTCGTGTGATACGAATCAACCTGTTTGATGTTTCCCGGTTCGGCCCGACTGGATCAAAGTAAGTGTTTTGTCAAATACCGACTTCTTTTTGTTCTGTCATGACTGTGATAGCAATAAGATTGAGAAAAGTGTATTTAATTCTGATAAGTGATTCCAACATGTGCGCTATTAATAGCTTCTTATTTCTGAGCGGTGCGAGCAGGTTCATGATTCAACATCAGGCTGAATGTGACTCAGGCGCTCACCGGAACTTACAGCTACTTCCTGCATTCATAACAGCAATATTAATATTAATAACAATCAGATAAATTATATTTTCTGCAAATATGCAGTGCTGAACACCGAAATTGAAGCTAAAAGCCTAAATCACCAAAAGCAGAGCTTAAGCTAAAATAAGCAAATCAGTGCCTAAAAAGTAAAATCAGCATAACTTTAGCCAAAAGCTAGAATAATCAAAACTGTAGCTAAAATCAAAGACTATAAAAGCTGAAATTAAAACAACTAGCTAAAAGCTAATATCACCCAACTGTAGCTACATGCTATATTTAGCTAAACCCATAGCTATGGTAATGCTAAAATCCCCAAATCAAAAGGATAGCTAAAACCTGAAATTAAAACAAGCTAAAAGCTAAAATCACCAAACTGTAGCTACATGCTATATTTAGCTAAACCATAGCTAAATGCTAAAATCAAAAGACTAGCTAAAATCTGAAATAAAAACAACTGTAGCTAAAAACAAACAAACAAACCAATAACAACAAAAAAGCAAAACCATAGCTAGAAGCTAAAATCAGCACAACTGCAACTATAATACGAGATAAGCAAAAAATGTGGCTAAAAACTAAAATCAGCAAAACTGTAGCTGAAAGCAAAATCAGAAAAAACATAGCTAAAAGCTAAATTTATCAATTAGACACTAATTACTAAAATCAGCTAACCTATAGGTGAAAGTTGCACTCAGCAAAATCATAGCTGAAAACTGAAATGAGCAAAATTGTAAACAAAATATTTAATCACAAAAAACATAGCTTGAACTTAAATTAGCAAGATAGGAGCTAAAATCTAAAATTTGCTAGACCATAGCTAAATGCTACAACCCCCAAACTGTAACTACCATAGGATCAGAAAAAGTAGCTAAAAGTTGAATAAAAAATAAACAAAAGAAGCAACATTGTAGCTAGAAGCAAAAATCTGCAAAAATGTATCTAAGATCTAAAATTTGCTAAATTGTAGCTAAATGTTTAAACTAGTAAGACATTAGCAAAAAACTAACACCATGGCTAATTTTCACAATCATATTTGAAAGCTAAAACTAGCTAAAAGTTAAAATAAGCAATAGCTACAAACCAAAATCAGCTAAACTGCAACTAAAAGTTTTAATTACCATAAAAAAGATAAATCAGAGAACAATGCTTTTGATGTATCCTGATGCATGCTAAATAATCCAGGTAGATAAATCTAACAAAGTTGAGTCAAGTCCTCTGCACAGATTCTAGTTGAAACGTTCCCTCTTTTATTCAAAAGGCTTCTTCAGTCTGAGGAAACACCTTACGGCAAAGACTGGTTCATCTCAAAGACCCAGTCCCCCGGCACAAACAGAGTAATATTGTGTGTGCTGTTCAGGGCCAGGAGGGCTGCGATCAGTTGGGCAAACTAAGCAGCCACTGGCCAAAAGGATGGCCCAGCACAGAAGAGCAACAGCTCAACCCTCTGTGAATAGCAAACAATCAATTGTTTGGCTGTTGTTCCTCCTATTACATGTGAACAGCTAGTTTTGTCTGTCACCAACAAACTGCTTGATCCACTATGAGAAGGGGCTGTTTATAAGACTGAGTAAAAGACAAAATATTTCAACAAAGATGAACTCATCCAGAGGACCTGACTCGACTGCGTTTGAAGGCCTCAAAGAACTCTCAGTGTATTTTTATGGGGGTAAAAACAACAGGAACACAATGGTGTGACTGCTGACTCAGCATTCACACAATAATAATACAGTAATGTGTTTTTGTCTGTTCTAAAGGGGCAGCAAATCCTCTCGGTGACCCAGCAACATGGACACAAGCTGATGCTCAAATGGCCCAGTTTGCCCTCAGCTGGCGTCGCAGGCCACACGGGGACATGTGTCCAGGTGTCCCAGTCAAACCGGGAGTCGTGGTCGGGAGCGTTTTGTTCCTGGCACTGAGCAGTAATCCTGTATGGGGTGAGACACACACTCCCATACAAATGAGACATCCTTCCAACCGCACCTACACACACTCGCACACCATTAAATCTTACAATGACACATAAAGAAATCTGGAGACACAGCAGGAACAGTGCGATACGAGTGCAGGCTCGTCAGTGTTTTTAGAAGAACGTTAGATTAACTCATGGAGAACTCCATGATTGTGTGGCCACAGCTGCCCTCGCTCTAACCACGACTCTTTCTTATCAAGTTGTACTTTTGTCCTTGAAAATCTTACCATTTGCTTAGTGAATGATTGACTCAGAGGAAGGCATGGGGGCAGGTTTCAGTTTTCAAAACAAAACGTTCTCTTTATTCTTTTGGACACTGAGCACAAACAAAATGTGCAGATTACTGTAGATTTTTTCCCGCCCTAACGTTCAGACCAGTGTAGTGTTTCCTTCTGCATTCCTGAGGTTGTCGTCCTGATTTTTTTTGCTCTGCTGGTCGAGTTAAGAGGAGCTCCACGAGGAAACAGAATGGTCACACGGCTGGACACGGATCAGACGGCGGATAACCAGCTCTTGACTGGAGGAGTATCTGTTGCTCCAAAGCGGGACTTTGTTAAAAAGTAACTTTTGCTGGACTGCAGGTTCCTTTCCCTTTCTTTGCTTTTTTTTTAGCCTGAGAGCAAAAATTAAGGAGCATTAAAAAAATGTAATTTGATGGAGCAGATCTTGCACAATCATTTAATGTTAAAGTTTGTGTTGGGAATGACTCTCAACTACTACCACACCAAACTCGTTATTTATAAAACTTTCTGAGTCAGAGGCATTTTTGTGTTTGATAAGGTCACTGGAGCCATTTTGATTGGGAGTTAAAGGTTAATCAGTTGTACGTTGACAGATGAGATTACCATCATTTCCAGACTATAGAGTGCACCTGAATGTAAGCTGCGCACACTAAATAAAATAATAAAAAACATTTTTGTACATATATAGGCTGCACTTGTGTATAAGTCGCAGGTGTCCATGTTGTAACAGTAGTATTTACAGTAGTCCCTCGTTTATCACAGGGGATCGGTACCCTAAAGTCCCACTGGAATAGTACAAGTAGTAAGTACCGGTAGTAGTTTATTTTAGTATTTTTATATCTGTATACCGGTGTATATATATTAAGGAGCTTTAAACCCTTCCCACACTTTTGCAATAATCTAAACAATGGAAAAATTCATCTGAGGGTTGTGCTGAGACCATTCCTATTTCTAAACTTGAGAAACTGGTCTCCTCTGTCCCCAGACGTCTGTTGAGTGTTGTAAGAAGAAGGGGGGATGACACACAGTGGTAAAAATGGACTTGTCCCAACTTTTTTGGGATTTGTTGACGCCATGAAATTTTGAAACAACATATTTTTCCCTTAAAATGATACATTCTCTCAGTTTAAACTTTTGATCTGTGATGTGTGTTCTATTCTGAATAAAATATTAGATGTTGGCACCTCCACATCATTGCATTCAGTTTTATTCACAATTTTAGTGTCCCAACTTTTTTGGAACCGGCTTGTATTATTATTTTTTTTTAATTAAGAGAAATTAATATCCTGATGCATGCTCAATAATCCAGGCAGAAAAATCTAAAAAAATTAAGTCTGGTCCTCTGGACATTCCAAAAAAAAAAAAAAGAAGAGAAATTAAGATTTCAAACAATCAATGCATTTCATTGAGTATGACAAATATAATGTTACTAACACTGATGTGTTTTACCTCTACGTTAGATTTATTGTTCTGGATAAAGTTTTACAAGGTAATGGCCTATGCAAGGTTATCTAACTTTAGCTTGCTAACTTGAGAGGTACGTAGCTAATGACAAGCAGATTGGAGGATTGAAGAGATTTATTTATTTATTTTACAGATCAGTTAAAATAAACTTACCATTGTCTGTTCAGCAAAATGTGCTACACGGAATAATGCTCTCTGTGCTGACACTGTGCTCCCTCTGCTGTCTGTGCTGAACGTGAAAGTGACATTTAAGTGAACAGCAATGACTTGAAAGTCGTCTTCATGCGCTCTCTGCTGGATACATTCTACAATTACGACTGGTTCCAGCATTTTAAGGGTGAAAATTAGAAGTGCTTATATTTGCGCATAATGCAGTGTATCCTACATTACTTGCCTTGGCAGCACGCCCATCTATCCCCGTGACATTTGTCAACTGGGGTGTGGGGTAGAGACAGTGGTGACTGAGACACGTCTGCGTTGCAGTTTTCAGGGCAGGTGGGGAGGACTAAGCTTGAGGGAAACAGAGCTTTTTACCTAGCACATCTGTATTGCACATCACTAGCCTAGTGCTACGTCAGTGCTGGCAGTTGTCAGGGGGAGGGGTTTCAGCAGGCATGGCGCTTGTTTCTGTTGACAGGGCGGGGCGCCCTGCTTGTCCAATGGTAGGGGAAACTCTGTAATGGGACAATTACCACAATACCAATAGGTCCCCAAACATCTATATCAGCCCTACCAATATATCAATCGGGCGCTAAAAAGTATATAACGTTTTACAAGACAACTGAACAGGAAAATAAATTTATTTTGAAAATGTAGCGTTACACAGATAAAAAAAAAAAAAAATTACAGGGCTGCAATCATAAAACAATTGTGAAACGTTTCAATTATCTACCTGCACCCCGGCCACTTCAAAGTGGCGGTATACTGTACTTCTGTTTAATTTACTTCCAGTCATATACTGTATATTGGTCAGCCATTTTGTGTATGTGTCTGTTATGTTCACGCCATAGACTGTCAGAGCTTTTCACATTTCAGAGTTACACCTTGGGTTTGCCTTCCTCAACATTACAGTATTGATTAATAGTAAAAGGTTGTTATGTTGTTGTTTTTTACATTTGAAAATAATTTGTAATTCTCCATGCTCACATTGCATCAAAAACAGATGTTACTACACCTATTACTGAAGAATATGTGAAATGCTTAAATATTTGTTATTCTTATTGAAGTAACCATGAAATAGATGTTGAAAAAAAAAAAGTAAATGTTTAGACACTAAATTTATCTTTGATACTGAGAATCTTAACCAAGTGTGTCCAAGTGTGCCCAGGATCAGTTACATTCAGAGTAAAATAAAACAAAAAATTTACAAATAAGCCCTTTGCATATCACCATGCAGTTTATTATTATTAACAAAGTGCCTCTAAGTCATTTTAAAGAGATTAAATCACACTTCAGAAATTCCAGGCGATCCCTTTAATCAACTAAAGTAAAAACACAAATAAACAAGTATTACAATTGAGTAAAAAAAAGACTGGTTACAAAACCTCAAAGCTGTAAAATATATCAAAAATAACACATTTTAAAAAACGCTTGTCTTCAGGATGTATAGTCCTTCTGAAAGGACTGTGCAACGTTGTCAGTGTCCCAGTACGCCCTCTGGAAAAGTCATTAAAATATCATGAGACCAGTTTGCTCACTCATTATGACCTACATAATAAAAATGTTTAATAGTGTTTCTCATGAGTAGTACATTTAGCTTTTTACCAGTTCATTTTATATTAAAAATGTTGACACAAGTTACCGGCTAACATTTAAGTTAAATCTTAGCATTTATATTTATTAACTTTTCCAGAGATGGTATACAATATGTTACTACCGGTACATTTGTAACTGGTAACCCCTCCCCCACACACTTTGTTTCATGATTCACCATTATGTGCAGTACAAGTACTAGAACTACAGGTTTCTTAACTGACTTTCTTTTTTTTTTTCCAATGTCTGTTGTTAAACTAAAGCACTGGTTTTTACCTTGTACTATTTTATGCATTGTAAGTTTATAAACATTTACAAGAATTTAAAAAATGCTTAAATATTAAGCCGGCTTTTGTACAGGCAGCATTATCATTAAGGCAGTAGTTAAACCATACAGATAAACACTTTTCACTAATGTGTTTTTACTTTATAATGGTGTGAAAAAACACACCAGATCTATTTAAGGTATAGAAGCATGACGCTCCGTGTTGTCTCTCCTGCAGGCCAAGCCTGATTTAAACACGACACTACCAGTTCGACAAACCGCGTCCATCTTCAAACAGCCAGTGACCAAGATAACAAATCATCCCACCAACAAAGTGAAGACTGACCCTCAAAAAGCAGTGGATCAACCCAAACAAGTAAGTCCAAGAATATAGACACAACCTCCTTTTTCTTAAATTTATTACAGTTTCAATAAATTCTCATCAGGCGTGGTCTGCTTGGTGTTCATGTGGTAAATATTACAATCTAGGATGAGTTTGTCCCGTTTTAGATGCTCGTGGATTTAAGTTCTCCATCACCACAACGGAAATATTTACGCTAAAAGATGAATATTTGTGCCCCAGATTATAGCGGAGATGTGTGTCTCCGTTTAACTTTATTTTTTTATCCTAAACCCATAAAATTCTCTCTGTGAGAGAGTCAGATTCATGTGTTTGAAGTTTATCATAAATATTTGCTGAATTCAATTCTATACGGTGTTTTAGCAACAACAAGGTGTTGCAGCTGTTTGGATGAGCTGAACTTTATTAAATTTAGAATCATACGGAGACGTAACTAGAGGCCCGATTTCCTTAATTTCTGGTGATCAGCTGATACTTACATGAGAAACTGATTTTACCCATTTTTATTTATTTATTTATTTTTGTAGTTTTAACAATTATCTAAACTTCATTTCCTCGGATGAGGAACGAAACGTCTTTCTTACTACAAATAAAGTCCAGTTGTTTCTGTATTGAACTTTTTTGAATTTATCATGTCCTGGATGACTGAGAATCTTCACCAGCATATTTCAGAGCACTACCTCATGGCAAGTTAAAACAAGTTTGCATTGTTGCTAGAATATTGTTCAAGGGTATGTTTTTCAGTAAAATAAGATTGTAAAATTGAAGGTGTATTGTGACCTTATAACACCTGACAGTGTCGCTTATAAAACAGAATCGGCAGGTCAGGCTTTTTAGAGATCAATGATTGGCCAGAAAACTGTAATCGATGCACCCCTAGAGGTAACTACACTGTAATAAATATAATTTAGTAAATGATCAAATATGGGCTAAAATCCTCTAAATATTATCCATCCAGCCATTATGTTTACCCGCTTCTTCCTTTTTGGATCGCGGGGGTCGCCGGTGCCCATGTCCAGCAATCACTGTGCGAGAGGCGGGACCCTGGATAGGTCTCCAGTCCATCACAGGGACACATAGAGACAAATGAGACAAACAACCATTCCATCTCTCACTTGCACCTAGAGACAATTAAGAGTTGCCAGTCAGCCTAACATGAATGTTTTTGGTTTGTGGGAGGAAACCCACGCATGCATGGAGAGAACATGCAAACTTCACCCAGAATGGACCCCTCGGACCGGGATTTGAACCAGAGTAACCTGCTCACTGAGAGGCAGCAGCTCTACCAATTTAAATATAATCCCTTTGAATGAAATAATAATTTTCAATGAAGAAATTTTTCAGTAAGGCAAAAAAAAAAAAAAATGAAGTTACCGTAATTTAAACTCTGCAAGTATAAATCACTTGGGTAACCACTAAGTGTAGAAAATTTTCAGTCAAAACATTTTTTAATGTTTTGGTTTAATCCATGGATACTTGTACATGCAGTATTTTATTAAAAATCTTCCTGACGTGTGTTTTGTGTGTCTCGTTAGCTGTTCTGGGAGAGAAAGCTGAGTGGGTTAAATGCATTTGACATTGCAGAAGAGCTGGTGAAAACTATGGATCTTCCCAAAGGCTTGCAGGGTGAGAGTAACCTTGAAAACACAACTTTAGGTATAGATAAAATGAGAGTTCTCCTAGGCTGACCTTTCATTGTTTGTTTTTGCCCCCCTTGATTAGGTGTTGGGCCTGCGTGTTCAGACAAAACCTTGCTTTCTGCCATCGCCAGTGCCCTGCACACCAGCCCCGCTCCCATCACCGGCCAACTCACTGCTGCAGTGGAGAAAAATCCTGGAGTCTGGCTGAACACGGCACAACCTCTCTGCAAAGCTTTTGTAGTGACTGATGAGGACATCAGGTAGGTGTGATCAGTGCTATAAATACAGAGAATTTCATTTTGAATGTTGCTTGTTGCTTCTTTTACAGTGCATATTTGAAAACTATCAGTAAAGTTTATGGTTGTACCTACATTCAGGGGTCAGGTAGAGCAACATATTGAGTGTCCTGTTTTACTATGTCTTCATCAAAACTTTGCACTTGTGAATATAGTTCTGTTTATAAATAGAAAGTAGGCATCAAACATGATTATACAGTTGACTTTAGCATCTTTCTTACTCTCAGTGTGTTTTAATGGAAGGTTTATATAGTAGTTCTAGTAATGTGTGCCTTAGAGCTTATCAGTTCCTTTTAGTTGATGCTGAAATGTTTTTTGGCAACATAAACAACGCAAAATGGTGGCAATAAAGTTGCGCATTTACACTTAGAGACATTTACATTTCTTTCAAGGTGTCCAAATTGTGGTTTGGTTTCACACGTCAAAGTTATTGCAACGTAAGAGTTTAAATTGCACACTACAAAATATAAAGTGAAAGCCTGAACTATATTAAAGGGTGCAGTTTGAAAGCATTTACTCTAGTGTTCAGATGGAAATTATAGAGTGAATCTGCTTCTTTTCTACCAAGCAGTTGATCAGATACTCATTAATCATGTTATAACAGTGGCATGGTGGAGAAAAACCTTGGAAGATGTTTAGACCAAGTCCTGCTTCTCTAGTGATCAATAAGCCTGTGAACGGTTAACATCTGACTTTTGTGTGGATTATTATGGTGTTCAGTCGGCATCTGGCTCTGCTTTAGTCGTGGTTCATAATCAGCTCTGGCTTTGATCATCGCTGATAGCAACGTAAAATCAGGGTGCACACAGCAATTTTCACTGAGTGTTCTATTCTGGAGTCATCAAGCGTGGACACAACTTGCCCACATGTACTGAATGTAAAATGTTCCAGTGAATTAGTCTGATGTGCTCTAGCAGGCTGCAAACCCACTCGCACTCTCACTGTCTGGGCTTCTAAAGTCCGATCTAAAATTTAAAAATACATAATTATCTCAGGAGACGCTGCACAAATGTTGTAGGTTACACACTTGTCTCTTACAGTATGAGGTTGTGATAGTTCCTGTGCATAATGCTGTTCTGTGAGTTCTTAACTAACTATGGATAAATACAGTAGTATTGTTAATGGGAAATGTTACATATAGATATATACATATATCGTAGATCTTAGTGTAACCTCGAGTCCTATAAAGCACAACCTGAAGATGCTCATTTGAACCAAGACAGTGTTCTGCTCCTTATGAATCTGCGTTTGCTTTAGATTTGAAATAAAAAATCATCTCCGCTCGCATTAGTTTCTAGTTGGCTGTAGGAGGCTTACCAAAGAAAATGTTTTTAATATTGATGCTAACAGTGTGAGTATTTTAATCTTTTAATTTATATTAAGTCTAACTCATCTGTGTTTATCGTTATTATTAATGTGGGGACTTAGTTCAATAGCAGGCGTTGATTTGCAGTTTAGCAAATTGATACAGATACGTTATTTATGACTCAAGCAGTTCTCCTGCTCTGAAATCAGCAGCGAGCCACGTTCACAGGGTTCACTGTCTCACACACAGCTGTAAAAGGAAAGCATGTATAGGTATACCCCCTGACATGTGCCCTGTGAAACTAACTACAATGAGCCTAATGTCTCAGACTGACTCAGTCACCATGGTAACTTCTTCTTAACAACTACTGATCTCTCTGAGGCTGTTACAATAAAGTAAGTTGTGACTTTTGAGCCACAAGGTGCTTCATGTAAATAGTAACTCTGTTTTTGCTTGTGTGCACGCCTCAGGAAGCAGGAGGACCTGGTGCAGAATGTGAGACGACGGCTAGAGGAGGCCCTGATGGCTGACTCACTGGCTCAGGTGGAGGACACCTTTGCAGATGACGCTGTCGACAAACTAGAGAAGAAGGTTGAGCCGCTGATGAAGGAGGAGGTATAACTGAGGTACAGTGAAACATGGCATCGACTCTAAAGTAACTTCATTTGATTCATCAAATACAACTCTTTGAGTCAAAATGTAATCTGAAGTGCATTTCTAAATGAATAACGTGTTTATCCTGTCCATCCTCCAGGTTTGTTGGAGATGAAGAGTGCTGGTAAACTCAGATATTTAAATGAAAGGTTTCATGTTGATTTTCTATACACTGAAAAAGAGTTTCAATGGAGACATTATACAGATTTTTCTAACCTAAACAAAGACTGTAGTCTTTATTGATGTATATTTTACACCTTGTAGTGTAATCCTTAAAGGGTGCTTTAAGTTGTTTTTTGTTACCTCTACTAATGTAAGGCAGCTGTGGAAGGTGCTCAGTACGATGCAGTGTTACATTTAGTTACCAGTTGTTCAAGCTTTTTACTGAAGATGCAAACCTCATACATGTGAATGTTTGTTGTGATGTTTATATTGGTTCTCTGAAGTACGAGTTTAACCTTTCTCCCAGTTTGTGCTCCTTTATATTTACTGATGCTGCAAGAAGTGTATCACACCATGTGTTTAGTTTAAAAGAAAAAAAAAATGCAGTATTTTTTTTACTGTAAATGCAGCATTTAGGTGGCTGTGAAGAAGCAAACATCCCAGTTTTACTGATATTATAAGGACTTTGTTACAGTAATTCCAGGTTATAAAACTTGATTCCTCGCGTTTGTGTTTAAGTAATTTTCTGTGTTGATTTACCAACTACATTAACTTTAAAGATCTGGATTACGATATCAACAAAAGCTGTACAAACCATTGTTGTACTGTATTTCATTGAAGATTGTGTTCTTGTACCACTATTACCGTAAAATAAATGCAGTTTATATGATTGAGTATGTGTCATCTTTTTTGTGTGAATATGACAAATGTAGCAGCCACAAAGACGGCAGTTAAAGACCAAATTCAATAGGAATCCTTTTAGTGCTAATTCCACCTCTTGACTAACATTGGTTCCCAGTTCATTATTACTGTATTTCCTAAACTTGTCTCCAAGTTGTTCCTGAAAATTTGATCTCAGCAGAAACCATTTGAAGATGTTTACGGTACACTCTAAAATATAACGGGAGTACTGAAGAGTTGCAGTATATTCTGCAAGTGTTGTTCTGTATCTGTAAAAATGTATAACCATAACTTCCAACTTTCACCCGTCTGATCATAAAAGGGGCCATAAGAAAACAACCAGCTGTCTTTAGCTCTCTGTTACCTCCGGACCTCATACACTGAAAGACATACAGGTGCTGGTCATAAAATTAGAATATCATGAAGGAGATGGTTTATTTCAGCAATTCCATTCAAAAAGGGAAACTTGTATAGGTATGTACATTCATTACACACAGACTGATATATTTCAAATGTTTATTTTTTTAAATGTTGATTATAACTGACAACTAATGAAAACCCCAAATTCAGTATCTCGGAAAATTAGAATATTGTGAAAAGGTTCAATATTGAAGACACCTAGTACCACACTAATCAGCTAATTTACCTCAAAACTCTTGCAAAGGCCTTTAAATGGTCTCTCAGTCTAGTTCTGTAGGCTACACAATCATGAGGAAGACTGCTGACTTGACATTTGTCCAAAAGACGACCATTGACACCTTGCACAAGGAGGGCAAGACGCAAAAGGTCATGGCTGAAGAGGCTGGCTGTTGTCCAAGCACATTAATAGAGAGGGGAAGGGAAGTAAAATACGTGGTAGAAAAAAATGTTCAAGCAATGGGGATAACCACACCCTGGAGAGGATTGTGAAACAAAAACCCATTCAAAATGTGGGGAAGATTCACAACGAGTGGACTGCAGCTGGAGTCAGTGCTTCAAGAACCACAATGCACAGATGTATGCAAGACATGGATTTCACCTGTCACATTCCTTGTCAAGCCACTTTTGAACAAGAGACAGCGTCAGAAATGTCTCACCTGAGACTGCTGCTGAGTGGTCCAAAGTCATGTTCTCTGATGAAAGTAAATTCTGCATTTCCTTTGGAAATCAAGGTCCCAGAGTCTGGAGGAAGAGAGGAGAGCTACACAATCCACGTTGCTTGAGGTCCAGTGTCAAGTTTCCACAGTCAATGATGATTTGGGGTGACGTCATCTGTGTTTTCTGAGGTCCAAGGGCAACGCAGCTGCCTACCAGGACGTTTTAGAGCACTTCATGCTTCCTGCTGCTGACCAACTTTATGGAGATGCAGATTTCATTTTTTACAACAGGACTTGGCACCTGCACACAGTGCCAAACCATGATATCCCTGTTCTTAATTGGCCAGCAAACTTGCCTCACCTTAACCCCATAGAAAATCTATGAGATAATGTGAAGAGGAAGATGTGATACACCAGAGCCAACAATTCAGAAGAGCTGAAGGCCACTATCAGAACAACCTGGGCTCTCAGAACACCTGAGCAGTGCCACAGACTGATCAACTCCATGCCACACCGCATAGCTGCAGTAATCCAGGCAAAAGGAGCCCCAACTGAGTGCTGCGCATGCTCATACTGTACTTTTCATGTTCATACTTTTCATGTTCATACTTTTCAGTTGATCAACATTTCAAAAAATCCTTATTTTTAATTGGTCTTCAGTAATGTTCTAATTTTCTGATATACTTCATTTGGGGTTTTCATTAGTTGTCAGTTATAATCAACATTAAAAGAAATAAACATTTGACATATATCAGTCTGTGTGTAATGAATGAATATAATACAGTATAATATACACGTTTCACTTTTTGAATGGAATTACTGAAATAAACATTTTCATGATATTCTAATGTTATGACCAGCACCTGTGGCTAAAGATCTGCTGTCCAGATGAAAATATTAACATAATCAAGTTTTTCATTAATGTTACAGACGGTCAAAAATGTGAGATGGCTTATTGATTCTTTTTTAATTGCTATTTAGCTCAAAATTTAAGAAATTACAGCTTTGTAAAATCTAGGTTCCAAAAATGCACATGGCTTACAGAATCAAGTTTAATAATGTAAAAGAAGGATTTTTGTTAGCTTCACCTTCACGTTGGCTCTGCCAGAACTGATGGGACCACATTCATCTGCTCACAGACTTGTTTGTACTGTTGTTAAGCCATATTGTTTTGCATTATTAGTGTTTAGCATATATCTTTGATCCTTATTTACTGTTTCTTTTTACACTTTATATTTTTGCTATTGTTGGATGTAACTGGGACCCTACATAAATTTGTTCCACCTTGTGCACCACCTGTGGTAAAATGACAACAAAACCTACTTGAACTTGATAAGGAAAAGATTGAACCAAGATACACTGTAAATGCCAATTAGTAAAGTTGTATATCTAAGGAAGGAATGAAGCCAGCAGACACGAGTCTTCATTTCATCGCAGTCTCCCATCCTGAGCGAACACAAAGGCAACATAGTGGAAAGGAAAAACTCCGGCAGGAAAAAACCTCCAGCAGAACCAGGTTCAAGACAAGAGGCCATCTGCTTCGACTTGGGTTTGAGAGGACAGGAAGGAGAAACAGACACAGAATGGCAGGTCCATAATGGAGGTGAGCAGGTCCTCACTATAAAAAAATATATGTAAAGAGAAACAAATACAAATTATTTATTTGTAGTCATTTGTACCGGAAAATATTAATTTGATTAAATGAGGTCAATTTGCCCTCCAGTTGTATAGCAGCATAAGGTATAGTTCTGGAAACCCAAGCTGACCCTATAGCTATAGGATTTATCAGCCTCACGGACAGAAAATGGAAGTTGGTTCTACATAAAGCTCTGCCTTCCATTCTGCTTTGGAAACTCTAGGAACCACAAGTAAGCCTGCAGTCTGAGAGTGAAATGGTCTGTAAGGAAAATATGGAACAATAAGATCTGTAATATAAGATGGAGCTAAGTTGTTGAGAGCTCACACAGATCACCTTGCTTTAGATGTTAACTTATGAACGATTTCTTTGAATGCATTCTGCATAATAAGGCAGCACCTTGACTCTTTTCCACCTCTGTGAATTGTTAGTAATAAATAATTGGAAAGTACATAAATGCAACAACAGATCATTATGATAACATCTCATTGGTAGCCATGATGAACACACCCATCCATGACCACATGTGTTTATATTGCATGTTTTTTTTTTTTTTTTTTTTTCATCCTTATCTGCGATTTAAAGGGATGGAAAAATACAAGCTTCGCAGAAATCCAAAATAGATCAGATTGTCAGTCACAGAAGCAAGAGGGCTCGATGCTGTCGGCTTGCCGCTTGTGGCCTTTGAACCTTTTGTTGTGCCGCGTCTGACGTCACTGCCGTGTGCGGCAAACGGAGCGGCGTGCGCCTGGCGAGACAAAGGCGGCGGACCAAGCTGGGTCAGGCGGCAAGCGCAGAGTCGAAGGCGGCGGCGGACCGAGCGGGGTCAGGCGGGCAGCCCGGAACCGAGAATCACTGTTTTTAAAGGGAACTCCCATCCACTGGCGGTATGAAGACGCAACGACTCTCCTAGGAGTGCGCTTTGACTCCAAGAAAAGAGAAGGGGAAAAAAAAAAAAAAAAACAACAACAACAACGCTGCCCTCTTTTCGATTTTAACGGTTTTTTTTTTCTTCAACGCCCCCCATTTAGCTTCCAGTTAGCTCTTGCGCTAAGCGCCGCACTGATCTCCTCCTCCTCCTCCTCCTTCTCGTCTTCACCTCAGGAGCTGGAAGACGAGCGGAAAGGGGACCTGAAAAGCCAGATAAAGTAAGTTGGTGATACCTCGGCTCTTGTTTGATTTAAAAAAAAAACAACAACAGCAGTGTATTTTGTTTTGAGCAGAAGTTCGCCTGTCAGAGCTAAGCGGCTAGCCGCGATGCTAGCCGCGCTGCTCCCAAACAAAGGGGTCGACAACGTGACTGTGCGCCGACTGTGTAGCTAGCCTGTTAGCTTTCCTCCTGAAGCTAACAGCGGCTTTCAGTATTTATTCCGTGTATGTTTTCAAAACGTCGGTGGAAGGAGCTAAATAAACGCTTGAATTTTTTTATTTATTTTTTGGTCTCGTTATTGTCGTGGGGGGAAATAAACAGGTTGCCTGACAGACAAGCAAGCAGGCTGCTGAATGTTGTCAGACAAGAAGCAGCAACAACAGACAAAGCGAGCACAGCAACACTCATGCATGCTGCTGTTCATGGAAGCTCCCGTGCTCTTCTAATGATTTTTTATTTATTTGTTTTTACTTCAGCTGAGGGTGAGATCACTCCCGACAAAATAGGCATCCGTGATCTGATGTGAGATCCACGCAGGGACTATGCCTAGCCCTTTATTCCATCCCGAGATCATTGACCACGACGTGATGATCAGCAGCCAGCACAGCGGCGTGGCTCTGCCCAGGGAGACGGACCAGGAGTCCCGGGATGAGGACCACCAAGAGGTGCTCCGCTTCGCCCTGGACCAGCTGTCACTGATGGCCCTGGACAAGGTGGACTGCGGGGGCGGAGGGCTTGTGGACGCTCTGGACGGGACCCAAGGTCCGGGCTCTGAGAGCTGCAACGGCGTCGGTGGAGGGGGCTACGTGGATCTCCAGATGCTGGACCACCCCAGCGGGTCTCGGGATTCGCCGTCGTCCTGCTCCCCTTCCCCGGAGTACTACGGCTCGGGCGGGTACCACATGGCCGGGTCTCACTCCATGCTCCACGGGGAACAAAGCTCCGTCCTCTGCAGCAGGAAAAGAAGCGTGAACATGACAGAGTGCGTGCCCGTCCCGAGCTCCGAGCACGTCGCCGAAATCGTGGGGAGACAAGGTAAGAAGGCTCGTTGTTGTTGTGTTCGTGCTGGAGGCTGGTGACTCTTTGTTTGGGTGTTCTGCTGAGAAAATCCCCCCCTGAACTTTAAACCGTCTGCGCGTGTTGGCGCTGCGTGAACACGCTGAGATTTAATAAACAGCAGCACAGATCGGGAGTTTTCCGCGCTCGTTTTCTTCTTCTTATTATTATTGTTATTATTTTAGACAAAGCTGTGACAGAGGAGTGGGAGCGCGAGCGCGGTGGGTGAGGAGGATGGAGGGGGAGGGGTGGAAAAGGGTCAGACAAAGCGGCAGATTGTCGGGGAGTCTGGACGTGTCTAGAAGCTGCACCAAACAAAGGGAACGTCGCGAAATGGGCTCGTGTCCGTGCGCCGCACGTGCGAGGCGGCTCGTTTTTAACGCGGAATCCACGTCTCTAGCAAACGTCGCTTGTTTTTATATTTAATTTGATTTTTTTTTATATGTTTTTTGTCAGGCTGAAACGGGGCAGCAGACGCACAAACACTGACTGGGCGGTGCACCGCCCTGCACCCAGCTCCGTCAGCCGACGCCGCTGTTTCTTTACGAGCCTACCCAAATACTTTTTTATTTTTTAAATTTTTATACACATATGTTCTGTTTTTGTTCGTTTACAGTCTCCTTGAGCTGTGCTGAGGTTCTGGGCTGTGCTTTGCCGCGGTAGCATTACGGCATTGTTCTCTTTGTTTGAAAAAGCCATGCTTTCTGCTTCCCAGAATGACATCACGCTCCGCGCGTCCTATTGGTCGAAGACGGAGCAGTCTGCTCGTTTAAAGACACAGAGACACCAACGCTGGCACTGCTGCAGACTCACTTTGCCTGGATTCACTCATCCCCTCCATTGTTCTGATTTAGATTAATGATGAGCTGCTATTAAAAAAAGACACCACATTAACAGGAGTGTTGGCAGAGTTGATATGGCTTTAATATCCAGTCAAATGCATAAAAAGCCAAGTATTATCCATCTTTATGATATATATGACTGTTTAGCAGCCAGGTGCTTTGCTGTTGTTTCAAATAAAATTGCCCATAAAGAGCATTCCAAGAGTTTTAAATTCAGTTTATTTACATAGCGCCAAGTCACCACAGAAGTCATCTCAGGTCACCGAACAGAAACTTTCATATACAAAAATAATAAGTGAACAGAAACGATAATAAGTCACGTTATATTGCTATAAAGTGACGCGTTTAAAAATGACTCGTGTACCACATCCTTTTTCTGTATGATTCAAAAATATTTCATATTCATGAGTTTGTAAACCATTTATAAAGCTTTAACAACTGGTTATAAAATGCACAGTTCATAAACTGAAGCAGCTGTGCTTGTATTCCTCCAGATAAGTGGGATTTAATGTTTGTTGCTCAACGTTCATTTCCAAAACTTGTTTTGCATTTAAGTCTAATAATTGTTTGGCGTTTTGAAATTTCAATTGTGAAGAAATGAATAAAAGTGCAGCACTTACCGTAATCTTGCCAAATAGTGAGCCTGCTATAAATGATTAATTCTTTATAAAAGTTTACAAACTCATGAATAACCTCTTTATAATGCATTGATAAATTGTGAAGTACTAACAAATTGTGTTCACCTGCTGCATTATGAGTAAAGTACACAAGGTTATAATTTTTACTTTATTAATTGTATTCTATGGACATAACGTTCGTTTTACTGACTTCGTAGACGTTTTTCTTTGTAAATCTGACAAAGTACTTTATTCAGGCCACTGGGCTTCTCTTTTTCATTTGGCTCATACCAAGAATGTGCCCAAAAATCATGCTGCGGTCTTTGGCTTTGCTGCTAAGTCCATGACGTAAATCCTAATATATGCTTATGGAAAAGCAGATGCTTGGATATTAGAAGTAAAACAACTGAGGATAAACATCTGTAACCATTAGACCGTAGCAGAAGAAAGAGGGTAAAAATTGGTGAATACAGGAGATTGATGACTTTTTTTAAAGTAGTTTTTGCACCAACATGTTAAAATATCAGTTTGACTATAAAACAGTTGTTTTATGTTTCTCTGAATTTCTCAGGTTGTAAGATCAAGGCCCTCCGTGCAAAAACAAACACGTACATCAAGACTCCAGTCAGAGGAGAGGATCCTGTGTTCATTGTGACAGGACGCAGGGAGGATGTGGAAATGGCCAAACGTGAAATCGTATCCGCGGCTGAACATTTTTCAATGATCCGAGCGTCCCGCTGCAAAGCTGGAGGTCCTGGAGGAGGAGGCTCACTACCTGGACCGCCTCACCTACCTGGACAGACCACCATTCAGGTACAGAAACAGGTTTGGAGACGCAAACTTTCAAAGGAGTCGGTGGATTTCTTCACAGCCACAAAATGTAGTGCTCTTGATAAAATCTTTGTCTCCTGTCGTTGATCCAGGTGCGGGTGCCCTACAGAGTGGTCGGTTTGGTTGTTGGGCCAAAGGGAGCAACAATCAAGCGCATCCAGCAGCAGACTCACACCTACATTGTGACCCCGAGCCGAGAGAAAGACCCTGTGTTTGAGGTGACAGGGATGCCAGAGAACGTGGACCGAGCGCGAGAGGAGATTGAGACCCACATCACCCTGCGAACTGGAACCTTTGTAGACCTGCAGGGAGACAATGACTTCCACACCAACGGCACTGATGTCAGTCTAGAAGGTCTCGGCTCCTTGAGCGGAGGGCTAGGATCATCTCTCTGGTCCAGAGCTGCAAACCACCATTCTGTCCCTCCTCCTCCTCCTCCCTCCCCACCCCCATCTCTTCCCATGTCCATGCACCACTCCTCCAGTCGTAAGATGTCCTCCTCAGTCGCCTATCACACGCACAATGGCGGAATGAGCTCAGACAACTTCAGCGCCACCCGAAAGGCCAACGATGGAGGCAGCCCCACCAGTCCTTTTAGCACGAGCTCCAGCAGTGCTGGAGGCGGATTCACATTTGGGGGTGACACTACCCCAGGGCTACCTCCCTCGGAGGAACTGGGCTTTGAGTTCAGTGCCTCCAACATCTGGGCACCATTTGTCAATGGTGGAACAGGAAGTAAGACGTCGGGCTCTTCACAGCAGCAGCCTCTACGTCGCAACAGCAGCGGCCTCAGCGGTGGTGCCATCACTCCACGACTGTCTCCAACTCTGCCTCAGGACACAGGGGTGAGCCCCCTGGACCACCCACTGGCTCGTCGTGCCCAGAGCGACCCCCTCAGCACACTCTCCTGGCTGCAGTCTGGAGGCACAGGAGGCGGCTCCTTCTCAGGAGCTTCCAGCTCCAGCTCCGGTGGCTCATCGACCGGCTACTCCTCCTGCTCGGCGTCCTCCCTGCCTGGTGGCTCTCCCACTGACTCCGAGGGCGGCGGCAGCGGCGTGGGTCTCAGCTCTGGGATGCTGAGCCGTCTGAAAAGCGGCTCCGGCTCTGGGGTTGCAGGTCTGGTTGGCGTTAGCCCCGGAGTCAACAGGGACTGCTTTGTGTGTTTCGAGAGCGAGGTGACGGCAGCCCTGGTTCCCTGTGGCCACAACCTGTTCTGCATGGAGTGCGCCGGGCAAATCTGCCAGTCAGCTGAGCCCGAATGCCCCGTCTGTCACACTCCAACCACACAGTGCATCCGGATCTTCTCCTAATGGGATAAGGGTTAAACATCTGGGAAGGGCGGGGTTCCAGACTGAAAAAGTTTTGGAGTGTGGCACCAGCTGTGGTGGAGGCAGTGGAAGGATCTACACTAATAACCTTCACACATACACTTGATGAACCATAATAAAAGCATTAATAGATGATACTATACGAATGTTGATATATTGCTGATAACTCAAGAAGAATGAAACTAATAATAATAATAATAATGACAATGACTTATTTTCGGAGGGGAATTGATCGAAACTGGTCTGCAGACAGTTGAGGCTCAGACGGTCTCTCAGTAGTGAACTTATGGAAGGAAACTAGTGTCTTATCTCTCTTCAGGCCTTCATTTGGACTCGGAGCAGCCCTCTCTGCAGGCTGCCCCGTCTGTCTCTACACGTCTTCATCTGGCTTCTTCACATTTCTGCCTGCTCTCTGTCTCACCGCCTTTCCTTTTGACACTTTTGTACTTAACAGATATTTTTGGATGAAGTTGTCAACGAGGCCTGCACTTTTCTACTCCTGATTTTAATATTCTCGACCCAGTCCCCTTTCCTCTTCTGATCTCACTCACGCTATTTTTTTTTTTTTTTGAAACACAAAGTGGAAAGGTTGCTCTTTTTCCGGTAAGCTCGGAGCGTCTTGTCTTATTTAGTTGTTTTATTGGTTTATTTAAGGTTGACATGTTGTCGGGCACCTAGCAGAACACTACACCCAAGAGACTTGTTCAGGATCAATACAAATTTAGCCATCAGTTAATAAGCCAAATGATTGCTAATAAATGTCTCTTTCATTCTTGATTGAATTCAGTCGCACTGTGGAGGAAATCTGGACGGGTCTGACCCACATTTTAAATGTGGCTGTTGAATAGATTTTTATTGTTCTGTAATAAGTGAGAAATGTATCATTTAGTGACGCTGACGTAACGGTGATTGTGGTCAGTTTGTGTGTTTGGACTGCCTGACAATCCCTTTACATTTATCTATCTTCCGTATGTGTGTTTGTGTGCACGTGAGAGAATAATGCCCACTCATCAGTGTCGTCACAACGAGAGGGTCCGGCTTCATTTTGATCCATCCACACTTGTGCGTTATCTTCTCACACCTTGTGTCTGTTACACTTAGATCTGCTCGTTTCGTGTTTTCTACTAGTTTTTGACTCGACTGTGTCGTGCGTGGCATATTTTGATCTCTTAGGATAAGATAGGGCTTTTTTCTAATGTCACACAAGAATGTTTTTGTCCAATACGGTTAAAGGAGCTAAATCTGCTCGTCCAAGGGGGTCTGGGTGACCCGTTTTTAAGTTTCTCTGCACTGTAACCCTCCGCCCCATTTTTATTATTATTTTTTTAAAGAGAGAAAAAGAGACGGCTTGTGCTGTTTCTGTTAGGTTTTGGTCTTCCACCCTCCTCTCTCGCAGCAAAGCTGTACGGCACTCTGAGGTGACACACTGTTGTACCCATATAGCGCTGTTCTCTCGACAAAACGTAGTGCACTATATGGTTTAGTAGTTTTTGAGATTTGTCCTGTGTTTCATAGCATTACAGAGTTACTCCAGTGAGGCAGGTACTTCCTGTTTTGTGTTTGTGTTTTTAAAAAAAAGTTCAGTGAGTTTGCAGTAATTGCCTCTAATAGTGTTAATACGACGTGATTTTGGGCGACGCCGGCGTGTTGGTTGCCTTTGGTGGCCCTTTTGTTTTTTATTTTTTGAACATATTGTGGAATCAACTCATCGAATGAGACAAGCCATGACAACTGAATTAAAGCAACACACCTAATTCTCAAGGGCTTCCTCTAACTGCACAGACGCATGATCACATTTTCAGGCTCACACAGTAGGAAGAATCAACTTATCCTTTATGGCAGCTAGTAGCTAGGTCATCCAGGGCTTCCAGACACTTTTTGTGTTCCAATCCCAGCAGCTGCAGAACGTTTTGTTTTTCCGGTTGTCCCTACACAATCACGCTCAGATGCTGTCGGTGCGTCGGGCGCTGCAGACCTTGTGTGTTGTCCTCGGGCGTTCCCCCTCAGATCAGGACAGGGTGCAGAGTTTTAACACAAGAGCTGGGAAGTCGCTGTTATGCTTTGACGCTCCAGTTTGTGTAACGTAAACACAGTTTAAACTGTTCGCTCCTTTCGGGACAGCGGCACCACCATATGAATAAATAAAAAAAAAAAGCTGTTCAGGAGCTGAGCTGGTTGTCTTTTTGAAGACAAGTCCATGGTGCTTTGGTGCAACTCCCTACTGAGTCACAGATGAACAAACCTAGTCGTTAGCAGGGCGCCATTTACTCTCAGAATAACATCTCTGGTGCGCTGTAGACTTGACAGCCCTGTTCTCATTCTTGTCCCCCCCCCCACTGTGGGATCGCTGTGTTGAAACTGGCAACGTACCCTTCCCGTTGGACTCCGTTGGCTTTTTCTTTCTTTCAAACTCAAAACAGATGCAGGGCTGCAAATGTGTCTGAACACATCTGTGATGACTGGTGTGAGTCTGCTGAGGCCCTATTTTTTTATTTACTGTGTCCAAGTCGACGTGTTGAAATTTAAATTGTCTTGTATTTTGCCAGATGTGTTTAACGTAAATCCTGGTGTTTCTCCGGGACGTTTCTGGCCATTGAGAGAATGTTAGGGTTAATGTACAGTAATTTTAATTGTTAAAAGGTACAAATGTTTTTTCAGATTGACTGCTATTATTTGTACTTTTTTAATGGTTTATTTTATTTTTTATTTAGTCAATTTTATCCCCCTCCCCCAATTTCCTCCTAAAAGGTTTGAAAACAGGGTTTCCTGAGGCGTGCTAGTCAGTGGCCTCTGACCTTTTTTTTGTGATTTGAGAGGGGGTGCTAAGAACCACACCAATAAGGGGTGACGGACTCCCCTCAAGTCTTCGCTCTATTTTTGCTTTAATTCTCTTTTTACGCAGAACCAAAATGTAAAACATCAGTGAACTAGGTGTCAGGCCTAACCTGTGTGTAAATACCTGGATACAATCAGCAGGATCTTGTTTTCAAAACGACAATTGAAGATAAGTGTAGTTTCTAAAGAACATGTATCATTATTTGTAAGTTAACCATCTGCATGTCTTTAAGCCACCTGGCAATTAGCTAATAATTTTTAAGAAGAAAAACAAACAAAAAAAATTTTTTTTACATGTTTTATTTTTTACAATTTATTTGCTTACCTAAATATCCCAGACAATAATGTGACCCCCCTTTTTTATTACTTCAAATTTATTTTTTATTTTCCATTTTTTTTATTTTTCCCTTATTTTCTGTGTACTACATATAGGCAATTTATAACAAAATGAGAAAATTATTGAAGAATTTTAAAATTGAAATATATTTTATTTGAAAGTTTATGGACCTTTTAACCGTGAGCCGGAGAAATTGTATAATCGTATAATTTGAACTGACTTGACGGTTATGAGAAATGTATCAAGAGTTTTATTTTTTATGCTTCTTTAATAAAGTCTTGTTTTTTGGTTTCTTTTTTTACTGTAAAAATAAAAAACGTGTTTTGTGTCTTTATTACAGCCTTCAGCAGGTTGCTGTGCTGTATGTTCACCACACGGTGGCAGCAGAGAACCGTAATGCGGTTTTTAAGCCTCAGTCAATTATTTTTAGTTCAGTTTAAATACAGCACTATATTCATGCCACTCAATATGTATTGTCTTTACATTTATTTAGGAATTTAACGTTTTGTCAACAAAACTTCAGCAGCAGTGTTTCTTGGCATTGCTTTTTTTTTGTACATTCTTCATAAAACTTCCAGAACATAGGTGCTAAATAAAAAAAAAAGCAGGATGAATTCCAAAAAAATAATTTTAAATTTTACTTAAAATTGTCAAAATAGTTGTAAAATACACCAAACAAAGCATTACTTGGCATTCTCAGTAAATTAAGTAATTCATTGTTTATTAGGAGGAACTTTATTAGGGGCAGCAACACCACCAGCCCGATCAAGAAAGTTCATCAGAGACTACTTCCTCAGGCGGCTGAGACAAGCTGGACTGGAAAGCTCAGTCCTCACCTACAGGTGTGCAGTGGAGAACATCCTGTGCTCCAGCATCAACATGTGGCGTGGAGGCTGCACAGAAGACTGAGTCAGCCTCCCCACCATAATGAAAAGGGCCACCTGCATCATGAAGGATCCCACTCACCCAGCACAGTTTTTGCCCTGCTCCCCTCAGGCAGGAGGCTGAGGAGCGTTAAGTGTAGATTGAGGAACAGCTTCTACCCTGAAGCTGTTGGATTCATCAATCCCAAACCAAGATAATCATTGTGAAAAAAATACTGTAATGCCACTTGATATGTGCTGCTGACTATCCATGCTGCTGATCTCATGCTGCTGATTTATTTCATGCTGATGTGTTCATTTGTATTCATCTGTTCACACAGACTCATGTTCGTGCTGCTGTTGTTCGGTGTATTGTTTTGTACTATTAGTGCTTATAGTGTATTCTTAGTTTAACGTATTTCTTAGTTCATATCTTAGACTTTATCAGTTTTTCTTTACAATTTATAATTTTGTTGGATGTAACTGGAACCCTGTGTACACAGTTTTGTTCCACCACATGGATGAGAATAAAGAAATCTTGAACTACTTCGTAGGGTGAAGGATTTATTTAGGTGGGGTTGCGCCCCACCTGCCCCCATGGGACCGGCCACCACTGCTTTTAGGTTTTTGCTACATTTAGATTTAGTTTTTTGAGCAGTCATTCAGAGTTCACTTCATTTACTGTGAAAATGCAGTTTTTTTCTAGTTGTCTCTAATATTTATGGATTAAGAGGTTTTATGTCTCACTACAGCTGCACCAGCTGCTGAAACACTTTTAATGTGTTTGTTCTGGATACAAATCAGATTCTGTTGAACTAAAGTGACTGTCAACAGGACATGTAGGTTGTGACACAAAAGTCTTTTTTTTATTAGGAAGCAGATCACAATCAGGCTGCATTCCAGCTCCACTTCGTCTTCATTAAACAACAGTAATGATAAGAAACAAATTACAAATGTCCTCAGTAGAAAATAATCCTCTCATGCGAGTTCTGTGTTCACACTACATTCAGATTGATAACAGATGATAACACACTGATAACTTATTACAGAGCTTTGGAAAGTAAAACAATAACCAAATAAAGGCAAGTAACATCAAAGAGACGCGTGCTGACACAATTAAGTTTCCCATCATGCAAGTGTGTTTGTTTCTATTCACAGAGCGGGCATCGCTGAGCTCTAAAGAGTTGTGTTGGCGTGCATGCATGCATGTCTTCTTACATGTGCCCTTTTGTGCTTAAGCATTGATCGATGTGCAGGTGTGTGTTGTCTGTGTGTGATGTGCACATGAAGCAGACAACCTGGACAATCTGTTACTTCCTGCTTCTTTCCCGCTGCAATCTGAAATATAGCAATTTGTCTTGAGCCCTCACATGAAAGCAACTTTACAGACCGTTGCAGGAGCACTCCACCCATTTAAACTTTTTATTATTTTTTTTATTTACGTTGTCAGACTGGTGGACTGTTCAATGAGCTGGTTATGATAAACTCAATTACACATATTAGTTGATTTTAGATCTGATGACTCAAAAGCAGAGAGACAAAAAGTATCCCCCTATAAGCTGATCAGTAAAGAGCTTTGATGTGTAAAAATCTGTGAAGTTTCCCTTTAAGACTGAGCAACTTGAGTCAATAACACACACACAAAAAAAATCCAACAAATCTTTAGGTTGTCGTAACTCAAAAGGCATGAGCTGGTGTCTCCAAGCGAGCATCAATCCCTTCGATCGGAGAGAGAAGGCTCTGTTTAGGATAAGTGACATTCAAAGGATTTTTTTTTTTTTTTGGTAGCTTTCAGCAAATATTAAATAACGAGAACGTGTTGCGCAAAACGTCATGCGGCGCCGTGGACATTTAGTGCTGTTAGAAACTACAAGACGAGCTGGACTATGGCTGTTCTGCTCATTTTTTGCAAGAAAAACTCAAATGCTTCATCATTCTATTTGAGACAAAACAACATCTATTTTAAATGCTTGGCGGTGACTCTGATGGCTTTTTATTTAAAAACACAAAAACAAACAAACTCTGGTTCTTGTCATTTGTTTACGACTAAAGGAAATTACAGTTTCCTCTTTCAGGTACAGATGTCAACGGTGACACCCCCCCAATGGGAATTAATGACTACATCAATAAAATATCTTAGTGGTTTAAAAAAATATGCAGTCATAAGTTTCCCGTTCCTTGAATCTGGATAGTGCACTTGGTGCTCTTTGTAGCTTTAAATGTTTGACAGCGCATGTTTGGGTGTCTAGGTATTGCTCACAATCTAAGAGCCCATTGTGCAGATGTGACAATCTACCTGTACAGATGCACACGCACACACACGTTCATACACATGCAGGCACATTCGCACAAAAGACGCACAATGTTTGCCCACAAGGCTCAGTGGACACACAAACAGAACTCTATTGCCTTCAGAAGATGCGTTTACGTGTGCAGACGATTAGAGGAAAGTGCTCCAGGGAGCGTCGAGTGACACCTCAGGCTCTGAGTGGTTCCTCCGAAAAGGTTTCCCAATGCGTTGTGTGTTTGTTGTGTGGTCGAGGAGGTGGAGAGGGGAGCCTCGTGGTCAGTTTGCCAACAGAAGCGGTACGTTTAGACAACCCAGTCTACTGATCCTGTAGCCCTTTTTAAATTTATTTTATGTTATAAGTGTGAAGCGTTTTATTTATTTTTTAATTTATTTTAAAGCACTATTTTTCTTCCTCTCTGCCTTAGACCTGATCACTGTTAGTGTCTCCTCTCTACAGTAGCAGGCTTATGAGTACCATGCTCAAGCAGATAACATTTAGGAGGCACCCGTCTTTTATGTGGGATGGGAATGGTTGCCGTAGTAACAAATTGTTAAATCACAGTGTTCCTGGGGTCGACATGCAGGACGATAGTACATTACAGCAAAGACTAGCCCCCCTCATCACCGATCTAAGGTCTGTTTTTTGGACGAAAGGAACCCGATGTTAGGTCTGTGTTTGAACGCCAAGTGACACGACGCACTGCAGGACGACTGCACAGAGAAGTGACAGTTTGGGATGGGGGCGGGGGCAACACAGACAGCCGAACAGACAGACAGAGCGTAGCTAGACAAGAAGTGCTCTCCTGAAGATGCAGAGAAGCAAAAGTGCAAAGTGGTCATTGTAAAACTAATTAAACGCTTTTGTTGTTGCTTTGCGGTGCTTTCATCACAACACAGCGTAGAAAAGGTGCGATGTGTCGTAAGAAAGAGTGACTGCTTGCTCATGTAGCACTAATCCTAATCCAAGAGCTTTTAGTGCAGATGCAGAAAGAATCCAAAACAAAATCAAACCTTTTTTATAAATGTGTTCCACCATGTTTGCATTGCGGTGTTAATGTTGCATAATGTATGCACATATATGTACAGTTTTACATGTGTGCTTGTATATTGCACAGGGGTTTCTATGTAGGCGTGAGGGCTGTGGTTCTGTTGGGTGTGTTTCTGCTGTTTTTGTGCACGTGTTTTGTCTTCGCCCTCTGCCCCTCTCAGCTGCGGCCCTCTTCAGCCGAGCGCTGGTCTGACTTCAGCTTGACGAACTCTTTGGCCACGTCATCGTTGTTGCGCTGAGAGAGGATGCGCAGCACCGTCAGGCCCGTCTCGTCCATGTGCACACGTCTTCCCAGTGGCAGCCAGCAGGTGATGCTGCCCTTGTTGGCTATGTCCTTCACCTGCAGCACCGCCATGCCCACGGTGCGGTCCTCTCTGGCAAAGCAGTAGTCCTTCACACACACCTGCAGCTCATAGCTCTCCGGACCCACCTCAGCACCCAACGAGCTGAAACAATATAAAATACACTGTTTTTTTAAATTGATTTTCTTATTTACCGTATTTTTCGGACAATAAGGTGCACTTAAAATCCTTTAATTTTCTGAAAAATCAACAGTGAGCCTTGTGTATTAATTCTGGTTGTGCTTACTGACCTTGAACTGATTTTATGTGGTACACGACACTCAAAAATCTGTCAGAATGGTTTAGTTTTGCTTAATACGCCTTATAATCCAGTGCGCCTTATAGTATGTATGGTATAGCATGTACCGGTAAGTATAGCATTTTTTTTTTGTCGTGATTTGCATGATTCACAGCTGGCACATGACGATAGAACTGAGTGGATACTCACTACTGGAAGCTCTCGATGAACTTTGGAGACCAGCTGTTGTTCTTCGATTTGGTGGCAAATTTTCTTTTCTTGTCGCTGAGGTGAGGACCAATGATGTAGACTTCCACAAAGGGCCTGAAGCCCTGCGCTTTCCACTTCAGGTCATTGGCAGCCACCACTGAAAGGAAAGGTGTGAGCAACACAGGAAGGCAAAAATGTACACAACACTACGAGCAAGCCGTGTTCTCACCTTTGATACCGATCTTGTGCTCTCCGTTGGGCTGGGGTAAAATGTCCACATTCATGACCACCTCGCCAACTGCATCCACACCAGATGCTGCAAAAACAAACCCAGTTACAGACACTTCAATCTTTACAGACACTCACAAACAGACTAAAGCAATCAAGCTAAACGTAGGAAAAGAAGAGGGAGATCTGAGACATGCAGAGCTGCTCTGAGTCTTTGGACATTGTTTTGTGAATGTATAACCACAGAGGTGTCTGAAAACAAGCTTTACGTCCAAAGATGATCTTTTATGAAGGGAGGGATGTACCTTTC
Organism: Simpsonichthys santanae; assembly: GCA_031762415.1. NCBI lineage: Eukaryota > Metazoa > Chordata > Actinopteri > Cyprinodontiformes > Rivulidae > Simpsonichthys > Simpsonichthys santanae. The sequence continues at coordinate 20,589,509 of JARVLU010001586.1, forward strand.
TCTGGTGGGGTGTCTTCATTTGCAGTGTATCTGACCCCTTTCCCTCCATGGACTGAGGACAGACAGAAAAATCAGAGCAGTACCAAAACAGAAACAATATTCATAATAACTTTGAAGTTGCTCAATTTTGTCTCATAGATTTAGTTCTGTAACATCACAAATAAACAAAAGCACTCTCTGAGAATAGCTGAGACACATTTGCGTAATCAACTCTTGGAACCTACTTTGTGGCCAAGTGGTACAGTATGTGCGTGTTATTAGTGTGAAGTCATACCCTGAGCGTTTTGTGAGAGGACAAACTTCCTGATGAGCTTGTCTGTAGCCTGGGTGTACAGAGACAAGGCGTACCGCAGGGACTGCAGATCAGGACTCTTCTCCAAGAACGTCTTCTTCAGGCCAACACCGCCTGCATGGAAGTATTGCTGTGCAACAGAAAAGACACAACAAGTGACTGGATGATGAGCAGAGAGGGTCCACTTCCAACATGAAGCATGAAACAAAACTTCCTCTCATCTGCCTGAATATAAATCAATCAAATACTGAAACAGAATGAAGTGAACACAATGTAAAACAGATACCAGGAGTCCCTTAATGGTTAAAGGGTTAAGAGTTGTGCTGTATAATTTGTAGATTCACTCATAAACATACTTGATTTTCAAATGTAATTAAACAGTTTGTATATTATGTAAAAATATGTTTGTGTAAGTTCACACCATGTAACATTATTTTTAACAGATGTATTGTTGAAATAGTTCTGTTCACCCCCAATTATTTATTGTAGGTTTGGGATGTGCTTGAGTGCTTTTTTTCCCCTTAGATACCAACGTTTGGTTACACAGAAGGGTGTCTTCTTTGCAGATGACTCTTCTTGACACTAATTGGATGTAATCAAGCCTTTTAATAATCTGGGACAAGTGAAAATACAAAGATTTCCCACTCCTCTCCTGCCTGTTGACTGCTGATCAGATGAGGCAGACGTTATGCTTCTAAATACAAACAAAAAGTTTTTTACAAGCCAAAAAGGTAAAACAAGAGTACCGGTAGTTCACACAGAGAAGGTTCTGCTTTACGGGACAGGATCCACAGCAGGGAAATATACCGTATTTTCCGGACTATAAGTCACACCTTTTTTTCATAGTTTGGCCAGTCCTGCGACGTATAGTCCAAAGCAACTTGTACGTTTTTTTTTCTCTATTCATGACACAATATTTGACTGACACGTTTAATACAGACATGAACCAAAGAGTAAACATTACCATTTGTAGCCGCGAGAGAACCGTCTAGGCTTTTGATGTTGTTCCTTTATCGATACCCCCCCCCCCCCCCACACACACACACACACAACATTCACTTAGAGCAGGAGTGTCAATATCACTTACAAAAGGGGGCCAAAATTAAACCCCTTTTCAAACAAAGGGCCAGTTTCAGAATCTACATTAACTCAAGTTAGATACCCAGCATCTGTTCTTGGTTGCAGGTTCCTCAACAAGAGTTTGACTGGTCTCATTTTGATGTTCTCTGTTGCACTTTTGACATTTTAATCAAAGATTACTGAAAACATTCAAGTGATAAAAGTATTTTTCATTTAACATATCATCTTGGGGGCCAGACAAGATGTCAACGAGGGCCACATTTGGCCCCCGGGCGTTGAGTTTGAGACAGCTGACTTAGAGACCACTGAGAAAAACTTCACACAACTAAAATGCCCTCAAAAATGATGTGGAATGAGATTGGTGAATTTACCTGTAACTTGATTGTCAGACTTGTTGACTTGTTCTGTTAATTAAATCTGTTCAGGATCCCAGGTATGTTCTATGTTATTGTTATTTCAGATTAAATACAGTATCTGTTCTTACAATTTGTGAAATACACGTCTAAATAAATGTGACTTATACTGCGAAGCGACTTGTTTATGTTTGTTTCCACTTTATTAGACATATTTGGACAGATGCAACTTAAACGGTGGTGTGACGTGTACAGCGGAAAGTATGGTAGCTAAAATACAAACAATAAAAAAGGCACCAAATATGTATCACACCTTAATTGTATCGAGTGCTAGTTCTATGACAGCACACTGTTTAGGAGTCAGAGCTTTGGCTTCCTCACGACCCATGTGCTCCTGCAGACAGAATCAGATAAAAACATTCATGTTTATAATGAGTATTTGATGTAGTAACATTTTATAGTTTAGTTATTCCTTCTGCTATCTGAATTAATCACCTTGAGTTTAGAAAGCTGACCCAGATCCTTAGCAGCGTTGAAGATCATCTGGGTGCCCTGTGAAAGAAATGGACAGAAAAGTGTGCATAAGATAAAAAAATAAATAAATAAAAAAAAAAAAATAAAAAAAAATGCTTCATTAGGAAATGTGCAGAAAGGCAAGATTCATAAAGTGAGGAGAAAAGAGAGTAAGCACTATAAACTGTTTATCTCTATGAACTGAGTGAAAATACTTTAAATAGAGAAAACAACGATCTTGAGTTATTTGTAAGACGTGGGAGGACCGAGGTTTATAGTATGTGCTTTTATGGACAAACGTTACTATGTCGCTATTCAAATTATGTTTTGTTGTACTTTACTGTATATTTACAGAATGAAACTGAGAAAGATCAGATTGATGATAAGGTTTCAGTTAATTTTTTTTTTCATGCTTTTATAGGCCACACACAGGTACAATGACCTAAGAGACTGAAGACAAATGCTTTATTACAACAATAGAAAACACACTGAACCTATGAGGCACAGAACATGCATGTGTGGGGTTGTTAAGACTTACAGTTTGGTCTGTAAGTGTTGGAAGCACGATTGTTTTTTCCATCGTGTTCATCACAAGTTTCCACAGCTCCTTCAGCACTCTTTTCAAAACTGTCTTCTCACAGATCTTTGCAAACAGCGACAAGCTAGAATACACAAAAAAAAAAAAAAAAAAAAAAAAAAAAAAAAAGAAAAATTTCAAATGACAGCACCAAAAACAGCTCTAATGTCTAGACTTTTATTCAAAATTGGTTTAATTAAAAAGCTAGAATAGTAGCCTAAAGTGGAAACATTAAAACAAATTCATAATTCATTAAAAAATCAGAAACTGACACAATAGCTGTACAAGTGTTCTTTGTATTTTTCTCAATTGTAAATTTGATGCAAGAAGTTGCAAAATCTACAACAGAGAAAATAAAATGAATAGATAAATAAACAAATAAAACAAGCATGAGTGAACCTTTCAGTATTTCATTAGTTATGAGAAGAACTTCTTTCTGCTTTGAGGCATTGAAAGCTAAAGTTAAATGTGACTGCGAAGAGGAGCTGAAATATCTAAAGGCATTATTAGTGCTGAATAGTTCATATGAAGCAACATTAGCTTTGAGCAAAGTCTTTTGCCGATAATGTGAACCAAACTAAAAAATACAACAAATTTAGATACAGTATTTTATTAAGCAACATTGAACCATTTCCCCTTCAAAACTGAAGCAGTGAGCCTCCTTACTAAACGCTTAGACAGCAACATGCCCTTTTATCCTTAGCTTGTTTTTAAATGTGCAGCTGGGGGACAATGTTATCAACATTACTATTGTTAACACTGTGCAACTTTAAATCAATTATAGGTCTGAAATTATTTCTAGGTCTTTGTTTATCAATTTGTACCACAGTTGTAGACAAACTTACTTGCTATCCAAAAAATCCATAATCGGTTGCAGGACATTGTCAGCCTCCTGCACCACGCTGCCATTTGCTGGAACTGTCTGACCTTTCACCTGGGCTAGGATGTCCCCCATTTGCCTCACGTTATCCTCAATCTGGGGCTGGAAACTGTGACGAGATGCAAAAAGAAAAAACACAAGGACGCACTTTAAAATCAGCAGTTGTGGTCATTTTTCCAGCAGAATCTAACAGAAATACTGACTGACCTGACAGCAAAGATGCGGCTGAGGTCATCCATGACGCTGTTTAATTTGTTCTGAAGCTCCTTAAGGAAGTCGCTGGCCTCCACATTGAGCTGAAGGAAGCACAGCTGTGATGAGCACAGCAGTCAAGTCAGATTAAGAAAATAAGAACCGATAAAAACTCACATCTTTGCCGCCCATGGCCTCGAACATCTTCTCCAGCTGAACTCTGAGCTGCTGGATGTTGTTGATGATTATACATGGCTGAAGGGGGAGAAGAAAAAACGTTTTCCACACATGAACACATACTTTTGTTTCTTTCACACTTTCCAATTCCCATGTTTAGCCATTTTTATGTATTTTAATCAATCATTATAACCTTTGAAAATGTTTTTTAAGCTAAAACACAGGGTAATGCAGGGCAGCAGAAGCTGTAGTTTTCAGTAATTACCGTTTCTCTCTGGAGAGCTGGTCTCTGTGGGAGTGCAGCCTAATTTCCCTCAAGCACTTTCAGCTAATTACACAGCTCTAATTCACTGAGAACCCCACAACCCGAGGAGCACTTTAACGTGTCCAAATGAATCAACTTGACCATAAACTTTGCATACATTCTAAAATACATCTTAAAAGACACTTTTTTTCAATTAGCTTGTGACAAAACTTGATTTTTCTTCTTTCTGCTGCTCCTTTCCTCAGCAAGCAAACTCACATGAAAATATAAATTGTTTTACGCCACCACTCCCCCTTGTATCAAAATCATCTGTATATATTTGCTATTTCCCTTAGAAATGCCACCAACACTTACCACTTTCTCTTTTTTGACATGATTTGGAAAGTCCTTTGCTATGATGTCAGCATAAGACAGCAGGACGTTGCCAATAGTCTAAAAGAAACAACAGTAGAAACATGTTAGGTTATACTGAGAACTAAGACAAAGGAAGTATTGCATAAGGAAGAGAAAGTCACCTTGGCGAATCTCTTCATGTAGTTGCCAACAATCTGAGGGTCTGGACACTCCAGCTTTCGTATGATTTCAAAGCTCTGGTTGAGCTGAGAGAAGACGTCCACCACTGAGCAGGAGAACAAAGCATGCTCCGACGTGACCTGGAACTGGATATTGACAGAAGGAAAAGTTGAAAAAGGTTTTTTTGGGATGCTGATGCTACTATCTACAGTAGTCCCTCGCTACTTCATGCTTTGTTTATCACGGTTTCGCACTATCACGCTTTTTCAAAACAAGATTGGACATGACACACAATTGACCGATTGATGGATGAGCCACACGATCAGCACGGAATTTCGATTTAAAATAATTGTTTTAAATTATTTAGCACCTGCTGCACCTGTGTGCAGCCCACAGCTGCAGTAGAAGCTTCCTTCTGCAGCGTGTCATATCTTCGTTCTGCACCGGAGAGGTGGGCGTGGCCGAAAGCACTTGCAGATGGCAAAGTGCAGCAGGAGGCAGAGAGCTGAAATCGTGACATGCTGTGCTCTTTTAGAGCATTTAGAGTTTAGAAACATTGATTAGAATATTGCAAGAGTGTGGGAAGGGTTTATAATGCCTTCATATACTGTATAT
>JARVLU010001586.1:20605463-20615998 GCA_031762415.1 Simpsonichthys santanae
GCAAAAAAAAAAAAAAAAAAAAAAAAAAAAAAAAAAAATCAGCCACTATCAGCTAATTTCAGCTGTTTTGTGCTCCTTTCAGCTAAATTCAACATTTTTGTGCTTCTTCTAAATTCTTTCAGCTAATTTTGGCTTGTTTTGTGCATTTCAACTTTTTCTGCCATTTCAACTATTTTTTAGCGGATTTTGTGCTAAATTGAGCTTTTTCAGCTAATTCCACTTTTCCCCTCATTTCAGCTCTTTCAACTATCTTTTAGTAGTTTAAGCTTCTTTCTGCATTTTCAGCTACTTTTAAGCTAGTATTTTATTTTATTTTATTGCTAATTTGGGCTTTTTTTTTAGATAATTTCCTAATTTGTATGCTAATTTCTGCTAATTTAAACCAAATTCAACAAATATGTTCTTTCTGCTTTCTTCTGCTAACTTGGGATTGTTCTTTATTTTCCTTTCAGCAGGTTTTTAGCTAATTTCAGCTGTTTTTCAGCAAGATCTTCAGCAATAAGCATTCACACTGCATTTTTGCAGAAAATTCAAATTCTCTAGTTTTGATTTAGATTTTTAAGCACACAAAGTGTAGCATGCCATCAACCTGCCAGACAGCTTTAGTCAGCTATAACAAAAGATATTGCTGTGAAAATGAACCAAGTGAAGACATTGGGGGAGTTTGCTCATCAACCAGATGCATTGTCTCCTTTCTCTCAAGCAAGCATTCAAGCTGTACCTACCTGACAGCAAGCTCCAATGATGGTCGAGCAAAGTGCATGTGAGTGTCACTATGGCAATGACATGAAACTGGAAAGAAAACAAAGTGGGTCGGCACAAATAAACAGAAATAAAAACAGGCAAGGGGAAAGCAAAATGGACAAAAAAAGGCAAAACAAAACATAACATAAACATCAAAGCAAGTGATTAATTTTCTGCACAACTGAATTCAAAGTTTAATGAATAAATAAAAGGTGCAAGTGGAAACTGATCAAGCAAAATTAAATGTGCATAACTGAATCAAGCAAGTGTGGTGTTTCATCCAAACAAAAATAAAAGCTTGCTGCATGACAAGTAATCTTTTAAAGCTGGAAGGTATCAATTATAGATGATGTAATGCTTCATGTCTGCTTCCTTGTGACGTGCAAAATAAAAAAAAGCACTTTTAAAATAGACCTTGAGAAGTTGCTGGATGCACTTGGTCTGCACATCAATAATGCACAGCACATGGATATTTCAAAGACTTGGTGGAAACATTTGGAGTTTCTCAAACTGACATCTGTTTTAGAGTACAGGATGGAGCTAAATACAACTTTCACCTCTGCATTCTGACTGAATTAAATTAGGAACAGGAATGGATCACAAAACAAAATCTGGTACACAGAGTGGTGCTTGTACCTCTCTGAGCTGGTCCAGGACCTTGTTGTAGAGCCTCAGCCAGTTCTCTTTAGCTCTGACTGCTGGATCTACTGGCTCTTTCGGCTCCTCTGTTACTGGAGGACTGAAAGGACAAAAACAATTTTTTTAGCTAAATTTGCTAAAAGAAAACTGTTATCTAGTAACTGTGTTAATGATTGAGTTCACTGACCCCATTCCTTTTCAACTTTTCCTCCTACCTCTCAGGTTGCATCTCTTTTTGCTCTTCTGGCGTCATTGGTCTGCTTTCTTCAAAATGCTCTTCGTTCTGCTCCACAGGAAGTGTCTCCTCATGTTGATCAGGGGGCAACTGGGCCTCCGTCTCCTTCATCATTTCCTTTTCTGACCACAAGTCTTCCTCCTGCTGGGGAGCCTCATCCTCAAGCCTGGCTGACTGTGTGGTGGAGGGGTCTTTGACATGAGATTCAGGTGATACAGACGATAGGATCTGTTGAGATGGAAGCCCTGCGGCAGAGGAGGGGGGTTGGGAGGCTGAGTTAACCACTGTGGCTGGGTGTGATGGAGGGACAGAGTTGGCGGCAGCTAACTGGTTTTGCTGGTATACGGTTGATGCTGGAGGATGAGACTGGGCAGGCTGAGCATTGGGAACTGAAGACAGGAAAGTGGAAGCCAAGCCTGTGACTGCAGCTGTTAGAGGTTTGGCCATTGAGAAGAAGGAAGTAGCTGATGGGGCTGGCTGTGGCTGAGGTTGTGTTTGGTGCTGCACTTGTTTTGGTGGTTGAGCTGCTTGTTGACTCGTTGGTGGCTGCGCTGTTGGTGCCGTGCCAGGAGGATGAGTCTGGTTGGATGGCTGGTTAGGGGTTTTGGCAGGAAGCTGTTGGTGTATGGAGGATTGTTTCTCCAGAGGAGGTCTGGCGTTGGGTACATCAAGCATTGGTGGGGCGGTTGACGTTGGAGTAGGAGTAAATGGTGGCTCCAAGTCTTCACTGAGGGTCCCATCCAAATTGTACAAATCGTCATCATACATCATCTCCTCATCCTCATAGAGGCCCTCCTCCTCTCCCTCATACAGTCCTCCATCATCTCCCTCATAAAGAGCAACATCTTCTCCTCCATCTTTGCTGTAGCCGCCCTCATCACTGTATGTATGTGTCTCATCAGGGTCCCAGTCTGGAGAGCCTTTACTGTAGCTGACAGAGGAGTGGCAGGAATGGTAGGAGTCATTCTCATCATAAGGGTCTCTTTCTCCGTACTCTCCACCATAGTCTTCCTCACTCAGCTGACTGCTGCACCGACTGAGCTCTGCGGATGATGCATAGCTCCCTGTGGGACTGAAAAGTGGAAAACCAAAAGTCACAACACATAAAAGTAAAAATAAATTAACTTTTCTTTGCAAAGCATAATGCCAAAAATGCTCAAATATAATCGTAGTGGAGCTGTATATGGCCTGCTCATTTTGAATTCCTCAGGATAGCCCCACTAAACACATTTTTGCACGTCTTGTGGGCAGCCAAGAGTACTGCTGATGGCTAATCAATACAGAACAGTGGGAAAACGAGAGTATCCGACAAGTAGCAAGAAACAGCAGAACAAAAAGGTGAGAGGTTTCTAGACAGATGACAAAGAAAAAGAAACAGGTATAAAACATTTTTTATGTATTTGTGCTTCTTGATGAATGGGGTTATTAAAAACTGAACAGTAGCACCAAGAGAAAAGAGAACAGATGGGGGTGAGGGTGGAGAGATTGTGAAAACAGGAAACCATGGACATAAATGGAAGGGAGGAAAGTTAAAGAGTGAGGGAGAGTGGAGAACTGAGTAGATGAGATGGAGAGGAGTGGGTGGGGATGTGAGGATGTTGCCCTGTCCAATACACTCACACAAGCAGCTAATCTTATGCGTTGTATTGACCATTAGACTGCCAGCTGAATTATTCATAAAGCAAGAGGTGGGTGAATGCATATTTTCATTCCCTGTGTGAGGGAAATACATCAATAAAGGCTGAGAAATCCAACTACTGGAGAAAAACAAATGAGAGTAAAATGGCACCCATCTTTAAAACAAATGAAAGGTTTGCATATGCACGTGTGGCATGGCACAATTTAATTCAATGTATAAATTCATAAACTGATTACAGTATTTAAATTTGGCTTGTTAAAAAAAACCACACAAGTGGAAATACAATAAATATTGTTTTTCATGCAGTTACTTTGAATGTAGCTGACTGTCAACGAATTGCTGTTTTAGGAACCAAAAAAATACAAACCAAAACTATAGCTAATGTTAATCTTATTGTCAAGTATTGAACAAAAAATATATATTGACATAGTGATACAGGAGTCAGATGTTTTGCTCATTAGTCAGCCAACAGTAATTTAAATTAAACAGACAGATGGGAAATTTGAAGTATTGGTTCTGCTGGAGGTTTCTTCCTCATGAGGGAGTTTTTCCTTTCCACTGTTGCCTTCATGCTTGCTCAAGATGAGAGTTCTGAGATGGAGTTCAATTCAAAGCAGTCTGCTCCTTAGATAAAAAGTGATAACTTGTTTTTTGTATATGAATGTTTCTGTTCAGTGCCCTGACATGACTTCTGTTGTGATTTGACGCTATATAAATAAACTGAATTGAAATGAACTGAAAGTACCGTAAGTAAAATGACTAGAAAACAAAACGGATATAAATGTTAAATTTTCACATCTAATGCTATCCAACATAAACCACTAAGTCCTGATGAAATAAAGCTCAAGGAAGAAAAAAAAGATAGTGTTTTAAATTTAGCTTCAAAACATTTATTTATAGTATTATTTATTTATAATGTGATTATTCTAATTAATTTTAATAGCCAAACTTTGAGCCATTTATTAAAAAAATAATAATAATAATAATAAAAAAAGTGCCACAGGCTAAAGCTCAGATTTACAGTAAATGAGATCTAGATGTGAGTTTGACAGCTGATAGGACAAAACAAACATGAGGCATCGTCTTTGGCCCAGGGGAAAACATAATGTATTTTTTTTATTAACAAAACAAAGTTTTACTTTTCTTTTAACTTTGATATCAATACTTCATGACGCTAATGATGTGTTTGTACTATACTTTTGCGATTTTGTTTGTAGTCTTGTAACTTGTTCTGAACACAAAATACACAATTTTATCTGTCATTTTTAAGTGAACTTGAACAAATATTGATCACATTTTTTGTGTATTTAAGAGGTGCACACCTGACGGTTCTCTGATGGTGGTATTCCAGGTCCTGGTTGTTACCGGAGTGTGGATAACAGAAGCTTCTGGAGCTGCGCTGCTGTTGGCTGATGGGATACTGGTGGACAGAGGCGTTGGGCTGAGATGTGCTGTAGTAGGGAGGGGGGATGCTGTTACTGGTTTCACTGCGATAGTCACTGTCTCTGTCATCCACAGCACTATCTGGGTCCTCATCTACACAAAATAACAAAAGGACACAGCATAGGAGAAATAAAGTGCTTTGCAGAAAAATACAAACCAAAAAAAAGGTGAAGCAACAGCAATGGTCACAACAGAACAAATCTACCAGTACTGTGGAAAAGAAGGAAAATGTAGACAAGCTTCTTCCCACAGTGCCTTCCTTCTATCTCTATAAATTTGCTGCGGTCACAAAGAAGATGCTTTCTTTTTTCTGGTGTTCATAGATCAACAATTACCATCCCAGAGGGAGGTGCTGAAAGACACTAACTGTGTGAAGCAGTCAAAAGTAAAGCAAGCTATCTATTAATCATCCATTATAACCAATCATCATCTTTTTCACTCCCAAATCCAACTAACAAAGGCAGCTGCTGCTCATCTGTCTGATCATGTTAAATAAACTTAAAGGCATCAAATCTTTTGGTGGCATCCAAGTCTCTGTTTCATTCATTGTCATTTCTTTCTTCCTTCGTCAGGGCGCCATCTATCATTACCCCCACCTCGCTGTCATTTTGCTCTCAGTTAACAGAGATGAGATGAATTGCTGCAGATGTGTGGGTGCGTCTGACAGGCACTTACATAACACCATTTGCTAAAAACAACAAAATGAAAAGCAACATGCTGAAATGATGGAGGACTATTTTTCTTGTATACGTACGCATATTACATATACACCCACATGAAAAATTATTATTGTGTGAATGCACTGGAACTATCACATATTCCATCATTATTTAGAAATACAAGCAAGGCCCATTTGGCAATAAAATATTGCTGTTGTTTTAATAATGCTGGAACAATCACAAGTTAAACTTAGTTTACCTTTATTAGGACAGACACACTGTTGAAAAACAGGCAGGATTATCTGCAGACACATAAAGGTCTAAAATAAAAAGTAAACTTTTCCTCTTCTTCCAGTTATGAGAAAAGCTGCATTTTTGGGAGCAGCAGCAGCTGATGTTTAACTTTAAAGGTGTACGAAGGTGAAATATTTTGGATGCACATCTCATTTTTAAATGTTCCCTACTGTTTATGAGTAGGAAACGGCTGATATCTCTCCTACAGCAGTTCACTCAAAAACAGACAAGTACTTTGTAAATACGTACATTCTAATTAAATGTATCTCTTAAACATATTGTTTTATTTGAAATCTAATTTAATTTTAAATATAACATAATTGCATAGACAAAGAACATCAGAAAGTGTAATTCTCCAAATATGAGACAGTTGAGTAATGCATTTGCACTTACTTTGCTGGTCTCCCCATAGACTCCAGTTACCTGCAGTAAAACAGAAAAGCGTCAGTCACCAATACATATTGTGTAGGTTTTCAAAGTCAAACAAGCCTTCCATCCATCAGTTCTTTAATATTCCCAGATGGATTTAAAATATGGAGAGAGAGCTGTGTGAAACCCCCTATTCAGTCTTTTCAGCTGCCCCAGACAGTTGTCTCAGCAAGCTCTGAAGACTGGATCATTAGTCAGAACACAGAGGCATCCTGGAAGCATTCTTCATGGGATATCTAACATTATTGATTCTTTACATTTCAGCGAACTAAGCCTGTTTCCTCTTTAAGGCACAACAATTCATGAGTGTTAAAATGTATAATGTACAAGTTGAGTTAATGCAATCTAATTGTATCTCAACACCTCAACAGATAATTCCCTATTGTGCTCATTCAGCAACTTGTTACTTACAGCACTGGGTTCCCGGCACACGGAGAGGGCGTTCCTGTTCCTCCTGATACTGGAAGTTGAGAGAAGCAGAGCAAATGAAAAATGTACATTGACAAGGAGCAGAAGGAGTTTGCTTGTAATTACTGGGTGGCGGGGGGAATGAAACGGTGTAATGCTTGACACAGGAGGTGGAGAAAGCGTTAGATTTTTATCACATACAGTATACACTGTTCCCCAATTAATCATCCAAGCTTTGCTACATAATGGCAGAATATGCTGGGTATTATATCAAACAGGATGACAGCTTACATCTTGGTCCCTCATGGCATTGATCTGCTCCAGTTTTTTGGCCCAGTAGCGTGCCTCATCCTCAGGGATATCTGAAAACAATCATCCAGTCAAAGCCAGTTGACAAAAACAGCCAAAATGAAACTCCTCTAACTGAAGCACTTAAAATCAATTAATCCTAATAAAAGCTGTCTGAAAACTGACATTATAGTAAAAAACCGCAGTGTGTAATTACAATATGACCCAGATCTGGGCCATTTTTAAACAACGTACAGTATAAATACAGCTGCATTGACTTGAATAATGTGAGAATTAAAACTGGCTATCCCCTTACAGCCGTAAAGCCAAAGTCTTAAAACAAGCATGATCCTTTAAATGAAGAGTATGTTGGACATTAATGATTAAGGAAAGAGGAAGCAGCATAAAAATGACTGAGTCAAAGCTAAAAGTGTAAGATAGTAAAAGCTTTTTGTGGGTGGCACTTGTACACAGCCTTACAAACTTTATAACTTAAAAGTGGGTTACGGTAATTATTCATACTCAAATTATTTCTGTTCATTTGTTGCTGTTTGCCATGAAATGTTTCTAACAGATATGATTTATCTGATTCAGCTCCCCTTCAACTGATTATTTCATCGTTCAAGTACACTACAGCCTCGCCACCATCGTCAGCTCTTGATTTTATTGATTACTGACTGACTTCTCACCTAGTGGCAGTTCAAAGCGTGTATCAAGAAGCACCAAGTGTAGAGTAGGGTCTTTGGTGCCACAGATCTCATTATCAGTCATGATGACTTGGGAGTCCACTGTGAGCCACTCCCCTGGGCCTTCCTGTGTACACAAAGAGGTTTGATGCAGCTGACTCACAAACTGACAAAACAATGAAAGCAAGTACTAACACTACAGATACTGCAGGTATCAGCTAAAAATGAATGTACAGTATGTGCATTACTTGAGTGTTAGAGGTGGGTTAAGGCAAACCTCATTTGACTGTCGGATGCTGTGAAGAGGAATCCACACGTAGCCAACCATGGTGTCCCAGATTAACCCTTTGTTCCACACCTCTACTGTCAGACCCAGGTCCAGGCGGTTAATTTCACTACAAAGGCAGAAAAAAAGAGTAAATTACAAAAAGATAAAATACTTTTTGATGAAAATACTTTAAACGAGACATAGTGGTACTTATATTTCCTGAATCTATAAATAGTTACATTTCAGATGCAGGTAGAACATGTCAGCATAAAAGCAGATTTTAAAATATTAATTTAAAGGTTTAGAATATTTATATGACCCCCCCACCCCCACCCCCCAAACACACACTGCATAATAAATTGCAAATTGCATAACGTTTTATGCAATACTTTAAACTCTGCTTCAAAAATGCTTTATTTTCACATTTTCCCTTTCACCACATTCCTAACTAGCTTTATGATCAATGAGAATATTTACATTTATTGTAAAACAAGCTTTTATTTTTAAAATACATCACCCTGTTAAAAACGAATCAGTGAAAATTGAACCAGGTTTTTGGCGCTTACGGCTCGTGTATTTGAGATGTTAAGATGAGGCAATATCTTACCAAAACATCAAGTCTTAAAAAATAAAAGTCAAAGACAGGTTTGTCAGTGAGAACTTTTTCTTTCTTCTTTTTTCTATTATTCTTATTCAAACAACAGCTCAAATACATTTTAAGTCCCTGTAAACAAATCTCTTTATGCAGTATTTAATTTAAAAAAAGCTACCTGCTGGAGGGCAACAGAAAACTGTTTTCACAATGATGATTTACTGTCAATATTTTACAGATGTTTTACATAAATTACAATGGGAAGGTACTTGCTTCAGTTATTTAGACACAGTTTGCTGCTAAATCTGTACTCTTAAATAAATGTGGCTTTTCTTGAAGAACTTATGCACATGGTGATGTTGATCATTTGTTATTAATAACTAAGCTAAAAGCAAGAAGCCTTCTTAATTCTGAGGTAAAGTGAATGCAGCATGATCTAATGTTGACGTTATAATGAAGACAGCAAGGCAAGAAAATAATTCTAGCTCATAATAGATGAATAAATTATTTTACTTGTACTTTCAGTTTAGAATTTAGGCAGTTTTTGACATCAAACCAAATAAAAAACTTTTTTTTTTTTTTTTTTTTTTTAAAGCAAGCCTAAGTGTTTGGTGTTCAAGACCAAGGGAAAGAAGAAAGAATGGCAGAAAGAAAGAAAGTAATGAATAAAGAGAGGGAGTACCGGTATGTGGTGAAAGCAGTGGAGGACGTGATTGTATTGCATGCCTGGCGGGAGAATAAGGCAACTTTAATTAAGAAATAGAGGGAGTAGATTTCCCATCTTGATGTTACTCCTTTTAACATCAGCGCATGTTTGATTGAAGGCACTCACTGAAGGGGCAGAGTCATTTCTCTGCAGTCTGAAAAAGAACATGAGGCGCTTTCTGTAGCCCAAACATTACATAACATGGCTTCACTGATGCAACCCCAGAACAATGCTCAACGCCTCCGAACATCATCCAGAGGCACAGGACTCTCCATAAATCCAGCCTGCTGCATCCCACATGCTAAATGACTCTCACCATTTATCACCCATATGCTGCTATGCTGTCAACAGACCTCTGAATCACTCTGCAAGACAAATATTTTGTGTTGTGCAATTATAGCAACTGTACTGAAATGTTATTCATTAATCATATAAATATCAATGGCAAGAATCTAATCTGAATTGGTAAAATTATTGAAAATTGCTTACTACAGAAGAAGAAACGAGGGAGTGGAAGGAGTGAAACTGAGGGGTGATGATAGTTAAAATAGGGAGCAGATGAGAAGAGGCTAAGAGAATGAAGATCAAAATGTTTCAGAGGGAGTGACAGAGGAAAAGAAAAATAGGATGGGAGGAAGCCAAAGCTAAAAATGAGGATAAGAAAGGCAGAACTATTGAGAAAAAGCAGAAGAAAAGAGCACAGGAGTTGTTAGAGGCAGAAGAACAGCTATGTGAACCAATACTGGGGGGAAAGCACAAAGGACAAAGGAGTGAAAAAGTAGGAAGAGAGGGAGGAAAGTCAATAGGTTGAAAAAAAATAAAAAATTCAAGCATCAGTGGAAAAAAATATGAAAGCGTGATGGATAAATGAATGTGAGCTTTATCAGAAGATGCAGAAACACTCACAACATGAAGTCTTGTTCCCAGCAGGGCAAGTTGCCCCTGACAGCGATGGTTGTGCTCTTCACATTTTGTACCTTTAGAGTCACATAAGTGTTGAACTTTTCTGTGATAAAAAAGGAGAAGAAAAAAAAAAAAACAGCTGCAGAAATCAACAGTCTCTGAAAGATTTATGTGCTGTTAATGTTCTCAGTAAGCAGCTTCCTTCACAGGCTGTTTCCTCCTCTTATTATTTCCAGGTCTTACCTTGGGGTCCATCCAGTTTGGCTTTCTTTACTGTGGGAACACAGAGAGGAACATGGTGACATGCAGGAATGCCATCTGTTTTTATACTTATATACCCTCTTTATTTACTCATGAAGAGAAGGCTAGAAATGAAAACAGCAGTCATAAAGCAAACTAAAAATAAAACATTATCTTGCATTAAAATTAATAGTCATTTTTCTAATCCCGCCGCAAAAGTTAATTTAGTCTAAAAAAGCTAAGTCTGGTCCTCTGGACATTCAAAAAACAAAACAAAACAAAGCAAAAAAATAATAATTGTAGAAACGTTTCGTCTTTCGTCCGAAAGACTTCCTCAGTCTGAGATGCTGTATTCAGCTCAG
>JARVLU010001586.1:20662655-20679093 GCA_031762415.1 Simpsonichthys santanae
AAAAAAAGTCCGCGCGGGTTGATGACGTCACTGGGGCGCGACGGCCGTATACGCGAAACGCTGTAAAGCAAGTCCGCTGTAAACCGAGGACAACCTGTATTTTGTCTTCACAATTATTTATTTGACTGATGCGACTTATATGCTGGAGTGACTTATACGCCGGAAAATACGGTAAATGTTATCCTGCTGAAATTCTTTATCAAGCAAATGTTTCACTTTTAAAGCTTCAATTACAGACCTGTTAACATCTGCGGGTTATTTATAGTCGTGATGACGCAACTCTCGGTGGTAAACACGCCCCTCTGCCAACTGTTTTGAAATGTGCTGCTGATAACACACGCCCAGGTTTTTTTAACGGCACATGTTCTGTTTCACCATTTGATAACTTGTTTTCAATTAAGTTTAAAGTTGAAATGAATTTCAAACTACGATATTTCATTTTTATAAGGGAACTGGATTTTATTTTTAGAAATATGAGATGTAACAGTAAAATGTGTCTTAAATTTGTAGAGCACCTGCTTTTTATTCACAAGTTAAATTGGAAAATGTCTTGAAGCCGATTCAATGAATGCAATGAAGTTTAAAAATTAAAGGGTAATAATCTTTAAGTTGTATATTAACTAATCAACAGAATATTTTCTGCCATTTGTAATGGGTATCTGCTTTCTGTCGTGTTTTTAGTAGGTAGGGTCTGTGTAGTTGTTAACTCCTGGACCTAAAGCCCAATCTAACTGGTGTTGAGGAAACAAATTACTAGATTTTTATGGTTTACTAACTAAGTATTATATTAAAATGAGCTATTATTTGGTTAGTAGAGTATATTCATGATTTGAAGTCGTGGTTTAGGCCTTTGTGTCAAACTGCACAACAAGCGGAGAGCTGAGCTGTCTTGGCCCTGCTCCTGGAGCCACGTACGTGGATTTTATGGTGATGCAGCGCTCCTGCTCGTCTTTGCGCGTGTCTGTGAAGCGCGTCTCTCCAGCCCGGGCTGAGGCGATGATCCCCGCCTTGGACACCAGTGAGTCGGTCAGCGTGGACTTCCCATGGTCCACGTGGGCTATCACCGACATGTTTCTGATGTTGGACTTTTTGTCCATGATGGTACGGATCTGATCCACAGTGAAGTTCACCTGTTGGGAGCAGACATAAGGGGAGTGGCAATGTGAGTGAGTTCGTTTCAAACCAGCAGCAAGAAGGGTTCATGTTATTCGTCACACGTGTCTATTTGCGCCGTCCAGCTCGTCTGCACAGCCGTTCTGAGCGGAGCTATAAAAAGAAAGACATGTTTGAAACTAAATCTGGGGAGAGTGGACAGGGAGGGAAGACTTGGCCTCATGGTTGAGGCAACAAACCATGATGAGCCACCATTCACAGGCTGAAACAGAAAAAGAAACTTTAATATAACATAGCTTGCAAAAAATGGACAATTCTAAATATGTAGTTTGTGTTTAATGTGTTGAAGCTCTTTTAGTGGTACAGTTAAGAGGAAAAGACGAACTCATCATTAGAAAATGACACTAGGATCTTAACAAAACATCTAATAAACTTCCAGGTTTTATTTTTTCCCCCCCGCTAAATATATGTAAAATGTATGAAATGTATGTTTTATGAAATGTATAGTGACATGACAGCAACACTTGGATGGAGCAATAAATTAAAACAAGTTATAAGTAGATCCAAGAAAAACAAGGGCCGAAAAAACTGAAGTGACATGTCTGTGCTTTGCTTTAGGCCACAAAATCTACCTCTGATTACAGACAATAAAACCATCATTATAGACATTTGTGGACTCTAGAAGAGCCACTAAGACCATGGGAAGTAGGAGAATGACGGATGCTTCAGCACCTGATGGTGTATGTCAGAGAAAATGAAGGTCCAAACAAAGATCAAACAAAATACAGAATAAAAACAAATGTAATTAGTGCTCTGTTTAAATTTCAAAACGTGCAAATTCGATGTATTGCAAAAGCATGTAAAGAAATTGGGTGGATGGATGAATGGATGCATGAATAGATGGATGGATGGATGGATAAATGGATGGATAGATGGATGGTGGCTGGACAGATCAATGGATGCTAGATGAGTGGATGGCTGGCTGGATGGATGGATGAATGGATGGATGTGGGTAGATGGATGGATAGATGAATGGATGATAGATGACTGGATGGATGAACAGATGGTTGGATGGATGGATGCTGGAAGGTGGATGGATGGATGCTGGATAGATGGATGAATGAACAGATGGAGAATAGATGGATGAATGGATGAATGCTGGATGGATGGATGAATGAATGGATGGTGAATAGATAGATAGATGGATGGATGGATGGATACTGGATGGATGGATGGATGGATAGTGGATGGATGAATGGATGGACAGACATGGGTGGATAAATGGATAAATGGTGGATGAATGGATGAATAAATGGTGGATGGATGGATGGATGGACGGACAGATGGGTGGATGGATGGATGGATGAATGCTGGATTAATGGATGATGATGGATGGATGAATGAGTGGTGGATGGATGGATGAATGATGGATTAATGGATGATGGATGGATGATGAATGGATGGTGGATGGATGGTTGGTTGGATGGTTGGATGGATAGATGGTTGGATGGATTGATGGATGGATGGATGCATAAACATTTTATTGATTACCTGTGTGTAAATAATAATAATAATAACAAACAAAAACAAACAAACAAAAAATACTCTAGAGTTCTGCAGAATAACGGGTCATGAATGCAAACTGCCAAATCATTTATAAACATGTTCTTCACTGAACATACTGGGTTTATTGTGTTCATCTTTATAGGACATATACACCACCCGCTGTCATTTCATTTCAATATCAATCAGTTTAATGATCCGGTGTTGAGTGACCCAAACAAAAACAATCAACAAACATGATGTAGAGGATTCATCAGAACCAAACCCAGTCCTCATGTTAATATAGAAATCTGCTGCAGCGGGCCTCTGTGTGATTTCATATTTTAAATGAAAGGGAATGACGCAATCCTGTAATCGGTGTGTCAGTCTAAAGGAGGACCCGTCTCTGTCTGTCCCTTCCACGGGTTAAGAACATTGTGATGCGGTGTTTGTCCCGCAGCTTTGCGGGCCCGCAGTGCAGAGGCCGCAGCCCTGCTCCAGCAGCCGGCTGCTGCTGCGTATGTCCCAGCACCGCTCAACCTGCTGGGCCCTGATCCGCTCACATAACACCACGGAGCGTCGGCATCCATTTCACACACCTGACGGGCTCCATCGCTGCTCTGACACCGTTACACGCGCGCGCACGAAGGTTAATCGGTGCAGCGCGCTGCCCAGCCGCCGCTCCAAAATAACCAACAAAAAAACGAGTTAAATACACAAACCCGGGTTTTGTAAGACTCACCATGTTGTCTGTGGGTCGTGGACCTTCCTGTGTGACGGTTTATTGAGTAAAAACTCTGCCTCTGAGGACAGGCAGTCCCGGAGAGACAGGAGGGACCTGCTACCGCTGCGGAGGGTGGAGGAAAGAGGGCTCAACGCCAGGGGGCGCTGCTGCTCATCCACCAGCAGGCTCCTATCAGGTTTCTCTGTGTGTGTGTGTGTGTCCAGTTCTGCTTCTGTCCAGGATGTGTGTCCAGTTCTGCTTCTGTCCACAGGATGTGTGTCCAGTTCTGCAGGGCATGAATGTCTTAAACTGAGTGTGAAACACTAATCATCTACTAAACTCAAAGCACCTGCGCAGGTTTCCCCAGGTGTCGTTAAATTGTTTCAGCTTGGTTCAATATGGGGAAGACTGCAGACATTACAACTGGCCACAAGACCATCATTGATCCCTCCACAGGATGGGTAAGCCACAAAAGTTCATAGCAAAGGAGGCTGGCTGTTCACAGTGCTGCGTCCAAGCATATCAATGGAAAGTCTAGTGGAAGGGCAAAATGTGCAGGAGAAGATGCACCAGCAAAAGCGATGCCTGTGGGCTTCTGCGGATTATCAGAGAAGATTCCAGAATCTGGCAGAGATCCAGAAAGAGTGGAATGAGGCGAGAGTCACAGCTGCAAAAACCACCACAGAGACGCATCCGGGAGATGGGCCACAACTGTCGGGTTCCTTGGTCCTCTTTTCAGATGAAAGTAAAGTGTCTTTCATTCAGAAATCAAGGTCCAAGGTTTGGAGGAAGAAGGTTGAGGAACAGAGCCCACACTGCTTGAGATCCAGTGTGAAATATCCACAGTCAGTAAGGATTTGAGGTGCAATGTCCATTGAAGGTCTTGATATATTCCTTAGTTTGTAGCCAGGTCTCTCTTGTCCTCGAGGCTTTTTAACCTGCCTAAATAAAGGTTGAATGAATAAACTCTGCTTTCTTAAATCCAAGGTCACCGCAACCAGTATTTTCCATTATTTTTAGCAGAGGAAGGAAATATCAGAAAATATATTTTAAGCATATGTGTTAGTCTTTTAATATAGAGATTATGAGCCATTGTGTTAAGTTAGAAATGTACATATTTCCTATAAACTTTGCCCAATTTTTTAACAGCCTTGAACGCATTACATTTGTGAATCTGGAGAGGAAAGTCGCAAAATTCACATCACAGACAAGCTGGTCTGTGCACTCGTGTTGACTTATTCTTATTCATACAGGTGTATTGGACAATTTCATTGCTGCAACTGTTCATGCATTTGTGAATCTTGTTGCAAGCATTTGTAAAACTTGTGGTGTGCTTTTGAGTCTTATTGCACATGTAGAAATCGTGTCTGCTTGTGTAAGTTTGAGACTGATTTCATAGACACCACACAGTGAAGCTGCTTCAGGGTGCAACAAAGACTGGTCCTCTGGAGGATTTCTTTTTGTTGAAACATTTTGCCTTTCATCCAAAGGACTTCATCAGTCAGAGCAGCCACAACAAACGCAGTAGCACACTCACATAGTGGGCCAACCAGTTTGATGGTAATTTGATGGTTTCTAGAGTCTTCTCTGATGTTTTGAACAACTGGCTACCACTGGCTGCCTCAGATGAGTCGTTGTGGGAGAGGGTGGACTCCAGAAACCAAACTGGTTGGCCCACTATGTCATTGTGCTACTTATGGGACTGAGTTTGTTGGGGCTCCTCTGACTGATGAAGTCCTTTGGATGAAGGACGAAACGTTTCAACACAAAGAAATACCCAGAGGACCTGACTTAACTTAGCTGGATTTTTTACCTGGAATATTGAGCATGAATTTGATCCTTCATGGAGTTTTATCAGTTCTCCACCAGCAGAGGGCAGAGCAGAACTAAACATCTCAGGAGTCCAAACAAAACTGCAAAAGGCACATGTAATAACAGGGTGACTGTGCATAACAATAAACTAACATGTATGTCTTTCAACTAAAAGCTTAATTTAGCCTAATATTTCAACTTTTTGTGCTAATTTTATCATTTAGTGTTTGTTTTTGCACTGTGTGTATATATTCTAGCCCATAAAGAGACAAGAAACAAATAAACACCTTGTCTTTTTATGTGAATTGTAAGTTAGGATTTTAAAAATAAAATAATTTAAAAAAATGCTCTTGAAGGCATTATAAACTTGTAAAATTAACCCCTATATTATTTTGAAATTGTACTAATACATACTAATTTATAACAAAAAATATATATATACAGTATACAGTTTTGTCAAATTATATTTGGTAACCACCGCTATTAGACAAACCATCTGTAATAAAGGAAATCACGGAAAAGTTTGTTTGTTTGTTTCTTTATTTATTCATTTCATTTCAATAAAACACAATACAATTACCAGAAGAAGAAAAAAAAGAAAAAAAAAACATAAAAGTACAAAGTACAAAAGACTCTGAAAAAATGAATAATCTCTATACAGCCTTTATTAGATTTATAAGTTTGCGGAGCGAACAAATAAGCAAACATCACTGAGGCAGACTGGACTGAAACATTTGGTGTTTTATTTCCCTGCAGTCCTTCAATGCACAGAGTCATGTCTCCACTTTTGGACATGACCTACTAACACAGTGATGCATGGAGCAGAAACCATCTGTCTGTGAATGTCTGCAGTCACTCAGAGAAAAAAATGAGCCAACGTAGTGAAAGTTTTTATTGAAAAGCATTTTTGTTATTTTATATTCATGGACAGCTGGTGTCTTACAGTGAGGGTTATCGAGTGAAAGCAAGCCTTCAATCAAGCTCCAAAATTATAAAAAATATCTGTCCATCACATATTATAAATGAATTTAGAAATATAATAAACAAACAAACAAAAAAAAAAAAACAGTTTTTTTTTCTTTGAGTACAGAATGGCATTGCATCAGCTTTACAAAATACTAAATAAAAAATAGTTGATATTAATATACATTTTACATTTTTTTTACCTGTATCTAGACACATTAATAAGCAATTCATGCATTTAAAATACTAACTATCATTTTTTTCTCTAAAAACTTTTTTAATACACATAAAAGAGTTACTGTAGAATGCATGTGTTAAATATAAGGATCATAGGCCAAATTTGGCCCTTATTACTTTTATTTTTACCCCAAGATCAAATTTCAAATTGTAAACTGGAAGAAAATGAGGTACCACTTTACAATAAGGCTGCCCATAGCTAATGAATATATATTATATGTTATTAATTCCTCTGTAAACACGTTATAGATCATTAATAACTGTTTAATATGCATTAATTAAGGGTGACAGAGACAAAACTGACCAGTTTCTTGCCAAATAATGAGCCAAATATTTCACCAATATTTCTTCTAGAGTTGTTTTATTAAATATTTCAGACTAAGTTACTACCTTGTAAAGTACAATATTATATGCTAAAGAAATAGCTTTACAAATGCTTATTTGTAAGGGGACCCATATAAAAAAGGGGACAGGTGTATCAAAAATCTGATTAGTCGCCACGAGCAGCCTGTTGGAGTGTCTATGCTGGTTTGACTGGCTATTGCTAATGATTAAATATATGTGATATAAAGTAGGCTACAGTTTTTACACTGATTGTGTTGGCTTGATTTTATCAATGTTATCACCAATCAGGTTTTTTAATGTTCAAGTATTTTTAGTGTTAAGAAAGGTAATAAAGTATTATTTTGAACACAACCCTTGTAATGATTGTGTATGTTCAAAATTCTAAATGTGAATGAGTGATAAACTCGTAAAGCTTGATACTGAAAGAGTGATTTTGTTTTTATATAATTTTGTTAAATTCAAGAGGGAGACATTTTTTAAAAAAAAATCTCATCACGTGTTTTTTGCACAGTACACATTGTCTACTTTTAAGATTAGGCTTAAGTCTTTCCTTTGTGATGAATAGGGTTGACTTGGTTTCCTGACCGATCCATTAGTTATAGGTTTAGACCACTGGAGGATAGTGATCTCATTTTCTCAAACGAACAGTTATAAGTGAATGCAAATGGATAGTTTGTATTGTAATTACAGTATTTCTATCTTAACATGTGTTTATTCATTTATTTATTTTGTCTTTCCAGAAAGACCTGCTCGTCTCCATTCTGGATCTGTCATTCATTCATGACATTACTACCAGTAACTGACTTTTATGTACGTGAATGTTTTTGTGCAGCGTCCTAAGATAACTGTTGTGACTTTGTGCTAAATACATAAACTGAACTGAATTGAAATACAACGTAACAAAGTTGCCATTACAGATCAACAGATGTACCTGAAACTGGAATTATTAGTGTTTGTGCAGACAGGTGATGGAGATTTTACCGTCAGCTTAGTCCCTGGTCTGAGTTAATGTGCATCAGAGCAACAGAAAGTCTACTTTAATAATTTTTTTAAAGTGAAACATTTTGGGGATTGCTATTAAGTTTTTTTAAACTGATTTGATGGATTGTGATAAAGTATATTACTAAAAATAATAAATTAAAAAGTTGTTGATTGAGAACATGGTATAAAAAACACATGCAAACGTGTCTTGGACTGAGAGTTTTAGGTGAATTTTAGCACTTAAGCATCTCAATGTTTTATTTTTTAAATTTTTTTTTTGTGTTACATGTTCACGTCTATTTTAATTATTTTATTTCAAAGAGGTGTTTGTGCCACTGCATTGGCAGACTGTGGTGGTGGTTTCTCTCTTCAAAAAGGCGGAATGGAGGGTGTGCTCCAACTACAGGATCATAACTCTCCTTTGCCTCCTTTGCACGGTCTTTTCAGGGAAACTGGAAAAGCAAGTCAGATTGTTGATCGAACCCCAGAGAGACCTCAGAGGAAGTCTGGTTTGATGGCCTCAAGATTCCATCTCTGCTCTTTGCAGATGATGTGGTCCTGCTGGGGTCATCATGCTGTGACCTTCAGCTCTCATTGGAGCAGTCTGCAGAGTGTGAAGCAGCTGGGATGAGAATCAGCACTTCCAAATCTGAGGCCATTGTCCTCAGTCGGAAAAGGGTGCATAGATTGTTCTCTTCATGTCAAGGGTGAGATTCTGCCTCAAATGTAGGAGTTTAAGTATCATAAGGTTTTGTTCACAGGTGAGGAAAGAATGGAGCATGGAATTAACAGACAGACTGGTGCAGCATCTGCAGTACTGTGGACTCTGGGCTGGTCCGTTGTGGTGAAGAAGGAGCTGAGCTGTAAGGCAAAGCTCTCTGTTTACTGGTCAGTCCACGTTCCTACCCTCACCTATGGTCACGAGCTCTGAGTAGTGACCAAAAGAATGAGATTGTGGGTACAGGTGGTTGAAATGAGTTTCCTCTGCATGATAGCTGGACTCTCCCTTAGAGATAGGGTGAGAAGTTCAGTTATCTGGAAGAGACAGAGCAGAACTGCTGCTCCTCCGTATTGAGAGGAGTCAGTTGAGGCTGTTTGGGCATCTGATAAAAATGCTTCCTGGGCACCTCCCTAGGGAGGTTCTTCAGGCATTTCTGACTGGAAGGAGACCTCAGGGAAGACCCAGGAGGCTCTTTGTTGACCTGGGGACACCTTAGAGTCCTCCCAGAAGAGCTGGAAGAGGTGGATGCAGAAAGAGATGTCTGGACCTCCCTGCTCAAGCTGCTGCCCCCATGATCTGCCTTTGGAACAAGTGGAAGATGGATGTATGGATGGATGGATGTACGGATGTATGGATGGATGTATGGATGTATGGATGGATGTATGGATGGATGGATGGATGGATGGATGGATGGATGGATGGATGGATGGATGGATGGATGGATGGATGGATGGATGGAGCTGTTTGTACAAAAACATTTCCCAATTATGACAAAAACATGCAAATATCAAAGTCTTCATCTCTGTTTTTAAAAAGTAGAATGCTGACATATACACAAATGTTGAGTCTTATAACTGTCAAATGTTTTTTTTATTATTTGTTTGGTCATTAAGTGCTTAAAAATAATCAATCATCTTCACACCAAACAGCAAAGATGAGTGTATTTATGTGAAAGTCCGGGACTTTCCCACAGACATGGAAGCATTTGGCATTGATCAGAATTTTAATTCCATAACAGAGCCATCCAATATAAAACCAGTCATAAAATGTTATACCTTTCAGTTTCCTCATGAATCTTCTGTGTAATTGAATATAGCAATGCTGTAATCACTATGAAACTATGTTTTAATATTTTTTTCCACTTTACTAAAAACAGCATCCTTTTCCTCTTGTTAAGAAGTAAAATACAAAATTGCGTCTAATTGTGGATTAACAGAAGCTCTTCTATAATGGTGCACAATGATGTTATTATGAATGTAACTCATCTTGATTTGTTTATGAGAAACATCCAAAAGAACATGTGCAGTTTTGTAGTGATGTCATATTTATTAGTTAAGTAATTGCATGTACTGAGTATCTCAGGTATCTGCCTGTACTTTGAATCTGTTTAATCTCTTTTTACCACAGAAAAGATAACAGAGCTCCACTGCAATGCAGTGAGGCCTTTTATCAAACTGATAACAGCTCTCTGTCATAAATGAATTGTAATGCAACAAATGCACTCAAGAGGTAAGAAAGAGCTTTATAGACTGAAGTACTCTCATTGGATTCATACACTGGTTTCAGTGAACGCATAAAAGTAATCTGTAACATTTTCCCCCGAAACTTTGAGCCTTCTTGACTGTATGGAGGATTTACTTTAAATAATGTTAGACCATGTATAGACTTCCCATAAAATTATGCTTTTTGAATTTAGGAAACCCTTTGAACTGCATTTTTTCATTCTGAAAAGGCTCTAAAAACCCCACAAGAGAAACAAAATAACTTATTTCTCCACCAAATGTTCAAACCCTGGAAGCCTGCTCCAGAGATTTTTTTTTTTTAACATTTACTGAAGCATCTGAATCCAAATCGAAAAAGATGAGAAAGAATTTGGCCTCGTCTTATCTGTAACTTCAACACAGAAAAAGACTCTGAGATTCCAGCAGTACTCAACCTGAGGTTTGTTTGAATCTGAAATGATGCTACGAGAGCTTCAACGTTGTTTTTTTGCATGCGTCACAAACTGGCCTATTTTAAACGTTTCAACAATCAAGGGAAAGTCACAGTGTTCCAACTAAAAGAAAATAAGGTCTGTCTTGTGTATTTTGTGGGATGATACTAAATTGATAAAAATGTGAAGAGAAATATGACCTCAATTTTTTGGTCCATCAGACTGAGTCTCTTTCTTCAGTAGCTTGAAGTTGTGATGAACAGCTGAGCAGATGGTATTTTTTTCTGAGAATTAAAGAGAGGATGAGGCGTGTGATAAATCTGCTCTGAACCATCTTTACCCTTCAGCGATAAAAGAAAACAGATATATCTTTGCAAGTCTGCATGTTCCTGTTGTGTTCCTGCTTGGGGAACACATTATGCAACTTCCTTTAACTTCTGCTGTGTTTGCTGAGAGGTAGCACAACACAGATGCTTCTAATGACGGCAGTAAAGATTAGAAACAGGGAAGAGGAAGATCATGTACCAGAGCTAACCGAAACAAAATAATCAGTAAGCCTCTTGGATAGACATAAAGAGATATTTTTAAATAAAACTAAAAACTTTTTTGTTTGGAATTTTAGAAACTCTGTTTTGTGTAAAGTAATAAATTTAATTTTTATTATGGGAACAAAACAGTAGACCCTCGTTACTTCGCGGTTCGTTTATCGCTGACTCACTCTATTGCGGTTTTTCAAAATAAGATTGGACATGACACACAACTGGCTGATTGATGGATGAGCCGCACGATCGCCATGAAATCTTTATTTAAAACATGTTTTTTAAATTATTTAGCACCTCCTGCTAATGCTGTATTTTTAAAAGAATTTACCCGCGGTGTTTATTGTGGGATATATTTCTTCAACTGAGGATCCTACATGACACATTCCTCAGTCTACAGTTCTCAGTCCAAAGTCCACAGTCCTCAGAACCCAGTACTCAGTACCCACTACTCAGTACCCAGTACTCAGTATTCGGTGCTCAGTTCACAGTCCTAAGTAGTACCGAGTACTCAGTACCCAGTCCCAGATCCTCCATCCCTAGTCTCAGTCCTCAGTACTCAGTCCTCAGTCCACAATCCTAAGTACAGTACCTTACTCAGTACTAAGTTCCTAGTCCTCAGTCTACAGTTTTCAGTTCTCAGTCCTCACTTCTCTTCTACTTAACATTTAAAATGCTTTACTTTTGCTCACAAGTTAAAAAAAAAATCTCTCAGACATCACAGTTCTTGCTCAATAATCCAAGTAAAAAAAATCCAAAAATGTTCAGTCAGGTCTCCTTTTTTTTGTTGAACCATCTTGCCTTTCATTCAAGGACTTCATCAGTCCGAGGAGAAACAACAAGCTCAGTCCCACAAGCAGTACACTCACATAGTGGACCAGCTAGTTTGCTGGTGATAAGATGGTTTCTGGAGTCCGCCCTCTCCCCCATCGACTCCTCTGAGGTAGCCATAGCCAAAGTGGTTGAAAACATCAAAGTTTGTGCTCAATAATCCAGGTAAAAAAAATCCAACAAAGTTAAGTCAGGTCCTTCGGACAGTTTCTTTTTATTGAAACGTTAAGTCCCACTTATGGGACTGTTTGTTGTGGCTCCTCGGACTGAAGTAGTCCTTTGGATGAAGGACAAAACTGAAGAAGTCCTTTGGATGAAGGATGAAACGGTTCAACAAAAAAAAAAAAAAAAAAGAAACCGTCCAGTTGACTTGACTTAACCTTGTTGGATTTATCCGATGATTTTCTTCAAGTTTTGTTGTATAAACACATATTTTTAAACGGACAATATTTCTGACATGCTTTTATTAGATTAAGTGTTTAGTTTGAGTTGACTTCAATCCACAGTCGACTTTCTATTGAAAAGCAAAGCCCTAATGTTAATAGAATCTATAAAATCCATCCGGTGAAATATAAATAACACGGCATAGACATGAATAAAAACATTATTCCCATCTTTCTCTTTGTGATATAAACTAGAAACAATCTTTATCTTGAGAAGTTATATAAAATAAGAACCAGTCCCTTGTGTTAATATTCAGTGACTCAAATCATTTAGCCAGATATTGATTCGTCTCTCAGTGACTGATAACAACGACCTGCTGCCTTTTACCATCTCCTGCTCCTGATAACAGGTTCAACCCTTTCACGTTCTGCATCTCCTCTGAATAATACTCAGTAATGAGTCAAGATCTAAATGATTAAAATGTGTCCCTCCACCTTCTGCCCTCGACGGCAATAAAAAAAAAGAGCTATAAATTAAAACAGTCTGGATAAAAAAAAAAGTGAATGTGAAAGTACGGAGCAAACGATTCCTGTCAAGTCACATTGACATCAAAGGTCACTCTGAAGCACCTCTGACTAACTTTGACTAATTAATCCATCTGAGAGGCTTCCTTCTGTGCTTATTGGCCTTCTCGGCTGTCTGCTGGAACTTTATTGGGCGTTGATAAGCCGAGTCGGGGCTGTGTCGTTCTGTCATATGGCATTTCAACTTTGTCCCTGGGATCTAACTCGTGCAGCTCTTACGCTCACAGCAGCCACAGAGGAGAGATTTGATCTCATTCGCTGTTCATTCCCCGCTGGATGGTTTCATTGAAATTTCATCAGACACGTTAATGTCAGAATAATGACATTAACAGACATGGTAAGATCGTTGGCTCTTCAGAGTGAGAGTGAATTGAACTGGTTTGATCATCAGACAAGTGGAATGTAAAGGCAAACTGGCTGCAGGTTAATTAAAACAGCTGCTCTTTTTGTTAAAAGATAATCAGAAAGTAAAGAAAAACATCAGAGTCGCTTTAAAGAACATTCTTGTTTAATGACTCTTGGTTTCAGGACCAGGATGGGATGGAGCTCTTTAACCTTCTGCTCAGGAACACAGAAGAATCAGCCGGCTGCCTCGGTGAACACCCCTGGACTTTGACTAATAATAACGTACGTTCCTTGAACAATCAGCACAGTTTGCTCCTGAGCAGAGTCACTCAGGGGACAACGTAATCAAAACCTCCCGATGTCATCATGAACACTGAGTTTGAAGCGGATTGTGAGCAGAGGTCAAGCGTGGTTGAGCATAATGTTGGCATCAGATCCCATTCATTGTTTCAATCGAGCTGCTTGGTCTTAAATGATGTTTTTGTTTCTGTGTTTGTGTGCTGGTGTGAAATGATCTAATTAGACTGGTCCGCTCGGCAGCATTGGGGTCATAATGAGATAATTTGTACGTTCATTCTCATCAGGTTCGGCGCTCTCAGATAAGTGATGCTGATGCTTTCTTAGACTCCCTGCTTCACGACTCCTCCTCCTCCTCTGCGACAGCCTCCCCGCTGTGGTCGCCCTGCACCACCCACAATGAAGACCCTCTGACCGATCCCGCAAACAGCCCCAATCCGACCTGCTATTCAGCTTTCCCAGCCTTTGACGTGCATGTTTTTTCTCAGCGTCCTCCTCCAGAGAACCAGCCACCGCAAAATGAAGGGAGGCCCGATGTTTCCATTGATTTAGGTAAGACCATAAAAAAAGAGAGATTTGCACGAACTGACTAAACCATAAAACAGCAGAGCGTAACATTTCTACAAGAATAACAGATGATGGAAAATTAAGTTAAAATAAAGACCTTCAGATTATTGCCTGACCTCACACCTGAAGAGTGTTCAGGTCCAAACATGGAGTGGAGCAAGAGGGGTGTTCGGGGTGGCACTTTCCCTCTGGAACTAGATTGGCCACCCCAGGTGACTAACAAATCAATGCACGTGGTATTGAAAACATCCAGCCATTTTCTTTACCCGCTTCTTCCTTTCTGGGTTGTGGGGGTCACTATCCAGCAGTCAGTGTGCGAGAGGAGGTCACAAGTCCATCATAGGTCCATATAGAGACAGACGAGATACAATATTTTATAACATATCAACCAGGTTTTGTTCAATAAAATCTCTAGTGTTAACTTAAAGATCTCCAGTCGACCTGTTTGCTGAAAGTATTTTCAATTTGTGAGTCATGTTCATGTAAGATAGTATGATCCTCACAGGTCCCAAGTTTGAGAAGCATATTACTTTTCCTTTATTTTTATTTATTTTATTTTGCATACCCCACTCCTGAATAAAACCTTCAGCCTCCCCTTGGATTAAAATCTCTCTCTTGTCCCAATCAGCCATAATTATCAGTCCTCTACTTCCATTCTCATCAGGTGTTTCTGCTATGATGCATTTAGGTTTTCCCAAATTTGAAGCTGGGCAAACTGTTGTACAAGTGTCCACTTCAGTCGTCTGATCAAAAGAACATTTTCCAGAGCAGAGGAAAGGCTCTCTTATGTTATTTATTTATTTATTTTAATCTTTTTTTATTATTTTTTTTGTCTTTGGATACATATTTGTTTTACTGACTTTAAGATTCAACATGCAAACTGAGTCCTGTGCAGTTTTGGATGGGGGTCTTGAGATTTTGTCATTCCTTGGATCATCATTCCACTCCGGGGAAACCTGGCAGGTGTCATGCATGATTTTGTCTTGTGAGTAGTTTCTGTTATTGCAGAGTGTGAGACTAGAAAATGTTTGGAAATGACCACAAACACACCCCTGCTGGGACGGTTTTGATAAAAAAAAAAAAAAAGGAGATGAATGTTAAACTCTTAAACTTCATTATGTGAAAACACCATTACAGAACTCGTTCAGCCTCGTTCTTCTTTTGCTTTCCCTTTTTTCTCTTTTCTGCCCTACACTGTGTCTCAGCAGTGCCGTTCAGTGACGAGCAGGAAAAACAGCAACAGAACTGATGCATTTATGTCGCTCCACTTGTTTCATGTGAACAAGATGTTTGATGCCCCTGAAAAATAATCCAGCTTTTACTTTGGTGCCCATTCTTAAGTGCATCTCATTAGCAGCACCCAGCTGCTCCTGATTTGGATTAAAGCAGACACGGGATGAGCTTAAATTTTTACAAAATGCTTCCAAATTTAGCAGCATTATCATTAGATGTTGTTATTTGTCTGAGTTTTCTTATTCTAATTGTATTGCATGCTGAACTGCAGATTTTTTTAAATTATTATTATGACCTGTTGGGTTAAACCTTAGAATATTCAAAGGATAAATTTATATTTTGCCATGACTGTGCTTTGTTGTGTCACATAATGTAATAAAAGCAGAAATCTAGTATTTTTAGCCTACAAAAATAAAGCATATTTTTAGAAGTTGAGATCAGAGAGATGATGGAGCAGATTAAAGCTTGACAAAAGTTTGAATAAAACGTCCCAACAGGTAAATGATTTATACCTAATCTAAACTTGGCTCACAGGTAAGATTATTTTCACGTCAAAGCAAGGTTTATAAGGTCTCATGGATCTGTGGGTCCTTTCACGTGGCCATTTATGATCTTCAGAACAGTGGGGGCTTGATATTTTTGGTCATGTTGTGGTCACGGGCTGCGGCTTTCACACAAATGACAAAAACAATTGCAATCCACGTTGTCATTAAGGCAGTTATTATTATCTTCATCATTTATTCTGGTCTGCAGCAAGAGGAAAACTCTGGGATGAAAAAGGAGCCTTGACGCTGATGAAAATAATTATTCAGCCCCGCTGTCTGAGGTTTTGCTCCTGTTGTGCAACAAGAGGCACTTTTGAACTGCAACAAATTCAAACTGCGACAAACCGTGTAAACGCAGCATCGCATCTACCTGATACCTTCCTCTTCTTCACCTCCTTTAGCATCCCATCAGCCTCCTTATCTTCTCTGCCTCTCCCGGATATCCTCCTCTCCTTCTTCAGTCTCGTTCTTAAAAAAGATTGCAACTGAAAGATAATTCAACTTTAACTTGGTGGTAATAAAACATGAGACCTGATTTTAAGCTCCACGTGGAAATCCTAGTTAAGAAACTGAAAGTTAAACTGGGTTTCTTTTTTCAGAAACAGATCCGGTCTAACTCTGAATGTTAGAAAACACCTTGTAACTGTGACTTTCTTTCCCTCCAATGATTACGGTGACATTATCTACATGAATGCTCCTACAAGCACCCTGCAGATGTTGGATGCTGTCTATCACGGTGCAC
>JARVLU010001586.1:20698148-20720143 GCA_031762415.1 Simpsonichthys santanae
ATTAAATGCCAACTTGACGCACGTTGTTTATTTTACGCACGAACTGATGACCTTGGAACGCGCGCGTTGATCTGTTGACGTAACTCAAAAGAAACCCGACCCGTCTTTAAATATTAAGTGGATGTTGTCTCCCTGCCGTGGAGCGATGGTGGGTGCACTGTGCGTGAACTGTGCGCTCCCACAGTGCGCCTTCAAGCGGCGGAACAAACACTCCGCCGACTATAAAAGCGTTCAGCCCGCGCGAGCGCGCCGAGTCTCAGGATGAGGACGGAGCTGCATCAGGTCAGAATCGCGGCTGAAGGCGCCAAAAGTGGGCTGGTTCATTTAAAATCCAACAGCTTCCTGTCTGAAAATCCCGCCATGTGAGCAGAAAGGCGCGTCTGTGCTTTTGAGCTTTCAGCGCCAGACGCAGGAGGATGAGGAAGATGGAGGTTTTTCCCTTCACATCTGTGCGCCCTCAGCCAAGAAGTTGAGCTTAGAAGAAGGAAACACCTGGAAACTTGTTCTTTCCCTCCCGCTCTGATCAGCCATGCAGAGCACCAGCAGCTACCCAGGACCTCCAACCGGGATAAGTGCGTGTGGAGGAGAGGAGGAGGAGATCTCGGAGCTGGTCAGCCCGACAGGAGCAGGCTCCATCCTGCCATCTTTTAACCTTTCACTCAACTGCTGGCTTCACATCCTCTCCAAGGAGTCCTCCATGGATCTGCATGGAGATACCGCCAACCTGTCTGTAAGTTCACCGCATGTGCAAATTCAACTAGGTTGTTTGTCTTGTAGGTCCAACACGACGTGATGTTGGACTGACATGTGTCGAACAGGTGCGCGTTCTCATCGCTCTGGTCTACCTGGTGGTGTGTGTCCTGGGGCTTGTGGGTAATCTCCTGGCTCTCTTCCTGCTCCACTCCCGTCGCCATGGCCACCATCACTCAGCCATCGACTGCTTCGTGATGAGTCTGACCGTCACAGACCTGCAGTTCGTCCTCACCCTGCCCTTTTGGGCCGTGGACACGGTGTTGGACTTCCGCTGGCCCTTTGGCCGGGTCATGTGCAAGATCGTGAGCTCGGTCACCACCATGAACATGTACGCCAGCGTTTTCTTCCTAACCGCCATGAGCGTGACCCGTTACCACTCCCTGATTACCTCCCTGAAAATGGGCAGTCCCAGAGCTGCCACGGCTCGGGCCAAGTGGGCCAGCTCAGCCATTTGGGTGGTGTCTCTGGTGGCCACATTGCCACATGCGATCTACTCCACCACAGTTCAGGTCTGTTGAATTGAGACTTGACCTTTGGACTCACTCAGTTTCTTTTTGGTGTTCATCCTCTGGTTCTGTGTTTACAGGTGTCTGCAGACGACGAGCTGTGCTTAGTTCGGTTTTCTGACTCAGACTCGGGACACTGGGACCCCCAAGTCTTGTTGGGGCTCTACCAAACGCAGAAGGTTCTACTGGGATTTGTAGTCCCTCTGATCATCATCACTGTGTGCTACCTCCTCCTGTTGAGGTTCATCCTAAGCCGGCGCATCGTTGGCAGCTCTGTAGGCAGCGGCGCGGACAGGTCAGAGTATGAGAGAGGACGCCACCGCTCCCGCTCCAAAGTCACCCGCTCAGTCACCATCATAGTCCTGTCCTTTTTCATCTGCTGGCTGCCGAACCAGGCCCTCACCCTGTGGGGGGTGCTGATCAAGTTTGACCTGGTGCCCTTCAGCAAAGCCTTCTACAACGCTCAGGCCTACGCCTTTCCCCTGACTGTGTGTCTCGCTCACGCTAACAGCTGCCTCAACCCGGTGCTCTACTGCCTGATCCGCAGAGAGTACCGAGCCGGACTGAAGGAGCTTCTTCTGAGAGTTTCCCGGGCCGTCCGTAACGTTCTGTCTTTGGCTCTGAGAGGGAGACGAGTGGAGGAGGCACCACCCAGCTCCGTCATGATACACAAAGACATCAATATGTGATTTATTCTGGACAGTTTTGGAAAGACTATTATTAGCTTTCTTTTTGTAGAGTGAATATATTAAAAGCAGCCAAAACAAAGCGTGTCCTGCATGCTCAATAATCCAGGTAGATAAACCTACAAGGTTGAGTCGGGTCCTCTGGACGGATTCTTCTTTGTTGAAACGTTTCGTCTTTTCTCCAAAAGACTTCTTCAGTGTGAGGTCAGCGCCTCAGACTGAAGTCAAAAGATGAAGAATCCATCCAGAAGACCTGACTCAAGCTTGTTAGACAAAACAAAGAGTATTTATTAATAAGGTTTAGGGTTCATTTTTGGCCAAACAAGGCAAACTTATATACAGCTCGTAATTATTCAGTTACTGAATAATAATTTATGTACATTTGCAGTTTGAGCCATCAGGACTTGATTGATCAGACTTATTTTTAGTGAACTGGCGTTGCCAACATGTGTTCACTTATACTTTTTTTTTTTTCTTTGCTATCATTCCGTATAGAGCTGAGAGAAGGTGAGTAAGACTGGGAAAAGGAGGCACCAAATACAAGTACAGTACTGTACTTCTGTATTCATTCACCTTGAAAACTGTAACCCGGAGGTGGGAATGACTTCACAACCAAGACGACAAGTTGGGAGTCAGAATCTGCAGGATCTGCTCATATTGAGCTCAGGCTGTCTCAAGCTACAGCTGATGACAGATGGCAACAAACGACCCTTTAGACACATGGGCACTGATATATCTTAGATGAGCCAGTATGATGAATTTTTTTAAGTGCCAATCAAAAACAGTTTTTGAGTCAAAATAGCTCTGCAGTTTGCACTTCATGAGATGTATTATTAGTTAAAATTACCACATTTTTCACTGTATACGTTGCACCTTTTTGCCTAAATTAACAGCCCTGTGACTTGCAGCAAAGCAACTTATTTATGTTTTCCCCAATATTTATAACCCAATTTTTGGCTGAGATCTGATGATTTCATTCTGACATGGAAAATCTTGAACACTACCATTTGCAGCCACTAAAGGGCCCTCGACAAGTATGGCAAGCCACGTGTCTCATTAATAGGTAAAAGTGGCTATTATTGAGACACTTGGCTTGCCATATAAACCATCTTCGCCTCGCTCCATAACTCTTGGAACAAACGTCAAATCAGTTGCATTTCACCGCATCGCCCTGGTGAACTGCAGCTGATTTGACCGTTAAAGTGCATTTATTAAGGAAAAGTTCAACTGAAACATACCATTGCTTTAATGTCGAGCAAACAAATAATTGTTTTTAGGTGATTATCTTGGTAAATTTAGAAAAGAATGCACATCGGGTTCTCCCATGCACACTCCTGCGACTGCAAATCAGCTTTTGAAATGCAGCTGATTTGACTGTTAAAGTCCTTTTTATTAAGGAAAAGTTAAACTGAGATACACCTTTGCTATAATTTTGAGAAAACAAATAATAGTTTTTAAGTGTTAATCTTGTTAAAGTCCTCCCGTGCACGCTTCCGCAGCCGCCTTTTGGCAGTCAATTGATCTTTGGCACAACAAACTGGCCCACGTTTCTGGGTGGTCAGCGGTGACGCATGACAAACGTGACGCATCAGCGGTGACGCATAATAGATGCGACTTATACGTCAAAGTGACTTATTTATGGTTTTTCCACTTTATTTTAGACATACGTATTTGGACTGATGTGACTTCGGCAGTGTGGCGTGCACGGCGGCAAGTACGGTAATAATAAAACTTTTGGGCACCAAATTAGGAGAAAAAAGTATTTCATTGTAATTATTTGTATGGTATTTGTCAACTGAATTGTTTTGATTGTGACAGCTAATAAATAAAAGGAAACAGAGAGGTAGAGAGATTATTCTTGAATCACAATAATGTCATTTGAACCAAACCCTCTATGATGGCACAAGCCAAAGGAGCCGAACTATGCTAGCTACTGAGCAAAGGGCTTTGACTGTGGTTGGTAAATCACTAATTTTAGTTGCCTTTTTATTTGGGGGGGGGGGGGGGGCATTTAAAAGTAAGTTTGTATTTTTTCACAATGTTTTGGAGAAAACCAAAGACAAACTGTTTTGTCATATCATGCCTGATCCTCAGCCATGATGGTGCAAACTGTTAAAGGGATTTTTTTTTCTTGTTCACTTGTTTTTTTATTATTTTAATTTTATTTTTAAGGGGTTGTGCAGCTTTCTTTAAAGCAGTTGCTATCTTACCTGCAGTCGATTGGATCTCTTTTTGTACACTCAAGGAAATTTTCTCATAGGAACATCACTCTGCTGTTTAGCAAAGAAACCAATGTAAGAGAAAAATGACACCAATTAAATCATCTCAATTTCCATTCTTTAGGAGCTTGAGCAAACAGTACATTAAGTACTGGTACTTTACATGCTGGTACTTAAAGTTTAATTATGTTCTTGTTATCTTGACAAGTGTATACTGATTGTGCTAATATGTATAGCGGAGCAGAAGGGAACTGGAGTTGTCTTGTCTCCAAATGGAAACAGTTTTACTTGTGTGTAATTAAAGTCATTCAGATATTCTTTGCACGTTCCAGAAAAATACAAGATTTTATATTTGTAATCACACATTTTTATTGTTTGAGGTGGTTGTTTGGGGTTAGACCAGCAGAATTTAGTCAAATGGCTTAATTGGTTGAAGATGTCACTGAGCAGCTTCTGTGCACACAGTCATGTGTAGCAAAGCAGATGTTGTTTGGTTGAGGAAATATTTAACCCCCAAGATGTTAGAAATTCCCACTTGAAATGTTTTTTCTCTTAGTAGCCATTAGCTTGACTCCATCATGAAAACTCGTCCCTGAATCTTTGAAATTGGATCTTCCTACAGTTGTCTGATGCAGCTGAGATACTGACTACTTAAAATGACTCCGTATAATCCCCACAGTTAGATCTTTTGACGTTTCATAGGACTGGGCTTCATGCAGACATGACAGTATAGTGTTTATCTACCAAATCAATCTTTTGAGCTCATCTTAGAAAAAAGGCTCCAGCACAGTCGGCTGAAATTTGTATTTAGAGCAGTTTTCTTGTTTGTTTTGCATCTACGGCTGTTTATTTCACTCCCACAGTTGCCCATAGACTTGAATGCTGCAGACAAACCTGAGCAGCCAGTCATGTGTTGGTTTTTATTCTTTATAACTTCTCAGAAAATACTGTAAACAACTTACAAGTGCATGGAAATATTCATTTTCCAATATGATCAACTGGCTTTGGGTTACACAGTAATCAAATTGCATCAAAATATAAAGTGACGTTTGCTTAGTTTGACCTATAAAGTCATTTTCACATGATCTCATTAGGATTATTGCTTTTTTATGTCCAACAAGAGCTCAGTCTTGAGCAGTGAAACAACTCTTGGACCTTTGCCATTCTGTGTTTGACACAAGTGTAAAAACGTCTGTTCAGCGTCTGCGTTATTGTGTTTTTGTGAATACATGTACATCCTGAGACATTAAATAAAAGGACAATAGAGTTCACTGACGCCTTGGGAAATTAATCTCCCCCTGCACGTCACATGGACAAGGTAAATGAGTCAGCTGCACAAAAGCTGTTCCACGTTTTGCCCTTTTGCGACCTTTAGAATTGGAACATGGATAACCTTCTGCAGTGACCCTCAGACGAGCCGAGGTCCTGACGTGCAAATGGCGCCCTACACACCGCCACAGTTCCTCCGCCGTGTGATGGGACCGAGCCAGAATCAAACGAGCTCTTGCCATGTCTGCCCTTTTTTTTTTTCCTCTGATGTTGCTGAGGAGCCAGCAGGTCTCCAAGGAAACCTTTGTCACAAATAGATCAAAAATGAGATTTCAGTTAAACATGAAAATTATGATCAATTTTGCCCAACGCTGTGCTTTTTATCATCAAAAAAGTGATGTCTTAGACTTTTTTCATCCTCTTTTATTTAATGTTATATAGAACTCCCAAAACGAACATAGAAAATGTATTTTGGATCTGTGTCTACAGAAGCAAGAACCATCTGACAGGTACAAGGGCACTTTCAAGTGTACTCGGTAATTGTCAACTACAAGGAGCAATTTCACACTAAAAGATGAAAAGCACTTGAAGAAATCCTATCAAGTGATTTAATTTGTGCTTATTGAGCCACTATGGATCAAGGTTTAAAACAATTACAAGCTCAAAGTGTTTATTTACCACAAGGACACAGTTAACCGTGATGAGCATGGGCTGCACAGTTGGTCAAAGTCAGTCGGACACACTCAGAATGAATAAAATAAAAATTAAAAAAACAGCAGCAACACAACCACTGAGAAAGGAATCTATGCTTGATAACATCAGCGTAGATGTTTTTATGTGCAGGGATGTGCTTCCTGTCCTGAACAATCAGTGCATCGACTCCAGCCTTATGGAGCTGGAACGAGGTCCTTGAATGGATGCATTATCGATAAGCAAGAAGCAAAGTTATTTGCAGAACGTCCACGTTCTCCACACAAGCAGAAAGTCGGTGTGAAATCAAGAAACTGGCGCCAAATCAAGAGAGAAGCAGTTGTCTGCCGACGCACAGAAAAGTTAGACGGAGGGAGAGTGGGCCTCCACTGTGAGGCAACGGGCAAAAACGTGAGGAAAGCAGTAAAAATCGTCTGGATTAATATTTATTTTCATTTCATGACAAAACATTTGGATCATCCTAAACAGAAACTCTTCTCTGCCCTGTGCCCAAAACCTAAGCATGTTCAGAGTTTTCTTTTCATCTCTCGCAAATGGCGATGGTGACAATGATCTGGCACAAGTCTGAGCTCCAGCAAACAGTCGCATCAGATTTGTTTTTAATCACTGAGACACATGAATGCTCTCTCACATCCAAGACCTGGGACAGCTACAAACACACTACTGGCCTAATGGAGCTTTGGACATATTGGACCAGACGACAATCAAATCTAAATGTGTCCTCTTGGTAAACAAGAGGGTCTCCATCAATCTACTGTGTTTACATGTGCAAAATTCTTTGATTGGATGGAAATGTATTCGGCTTAACATTCACATGTGCACAATCTGATCATGACTAGTGTTTACATGCAGCTGGATTTTATTCAGGTATATGTATTCAGGTATATGTATTCAGGTACTGTATATCGAGCCTCTCTTCTGAATGAGTCCCGGAGGCTCGATGGGATTAACCTGTCTAAATAAAGGTTGAATGAATGAAAAGAAAAATCAGAATAGAAGTACTGACATGTGCAGTGTGGTAAACTTTCCTTAAGAAGAAGTTCTACTTCCGTGATGAACGTAAACAAACCTGAGCACCCAAAATGGACCCACGCCAGGTTTTAATGATGGTGGAGACGTTACTGAGCTACAGGTGAAGCAACGCATGCTTTTAGTTTTACTTCTTAACCGGATGAGAGAGTGGGAGGAAATAAACATCCAGTATTTTAGAGCTATCTCAGCCCAATATAAAAATATCAAATGTAATTTTTTATTTTAAAATTGTCGTATTTTCTGGCGTATAAGTCGCTCTGGAGTATAAGTAACACAGAAGTGAAAAATCTATGCCAAAAAAATAAAATAAAAATAAAATAAACCTGCAAGAATCTCCAGATTCTCTAAATCTTTAGAACTGAACTGTAGATGACAGAAAAGCTGAGGTCTTCACCATTGTCTGATGTAAGAACATTTTAATGAAATTGTCTGACTATATTTAGTTTGTCACAGCCTGGTGAACCTCTGCTCGTCTTTACTTCTGATAGATTTAGTTTTTCTAAAATGCTTTTTTTTTAATATCCTGTCCTCTTTCTGACATTTCAACCTGGAGAGACTCACACAAAGAGACGGGAAGACAATTAGAATGTTTTATTGACAAGAGTTCTTTGGCACTTGGGCCCCGGTGGACACGCATGCCGAACTGCGGTGAGCATGCGTGTCCGGCGTAGGGAGATGGATTATAGAAATCCTCCCCACTGGGACCCGAACCTGGCGGTGGAGTCGGGACGAAGGAAGGGAGACCCGAAGACCAGGAGACACCAGGAAGCGGAAGGGGAGGTGGCAGGATGCGGCGTGGCTGGCAAACAGGAAGAGCCCATTGACGGAGGGCCTTATAACTGGATCGGCTGGCTGATGAGCGACGAGCTGCAGCTGGGCGAGCCTTCATGTCACCAATAAACCTAATTAGTTGCATAATGCTCCTCTAGACGTTTCTCGCTCCTACCACTTACTGTCCCAGCCTTTTTGATTTGTGTTGCTGCCATCAATTTAGAAATGACCTCATTTGTTCCTAAAAATAAAACAATATACTGTAATAGATTAACATTTGATGTTTGCTGTTACAGTGTGACTAAAATGATGGGTTTAAGAGTTTTGCAAATCATTTTCGTTTTGTTTTAAATTACATTTTACACAACGACCATTTGTTTTATAGCTGTAGTTGTGCTTAAAGTGAAATTATTAAGGGCATTAACTGTTGCTCAAATTGTGATGTTAGTTGGTAATTTCAGGTGAACAGACTAAATATCATTTACTGTACAGTGGTGCTTGAAAGTTTGTGAACCCTTCAGATTTTTTTTTACATTTCTGCATAAATATGACCTTAAACATCAGATATTCACACAAGTCCTAAAAGTAAATAAGGAGAACCCAGTTAAACAAATTAGACAAAAATATTATACTTGGTCATTTATTTATTGAGGAAAATGATCCATTGTTACATATTTGTGGTAAAAGTATGTGAACCTCTAGGATTAGCAGTTAATTTGAAGGTGAAATTAGAGTCAGGTGTTTTCAATCAGTGGGATGATGATCAGGTGTGAGTGGACACCCTGTTGGATTTAAAGAACATGATATATCAAAGTCTGATCTTCACAAGATGTTTGTGGAAGTGGATCATGTCACAAACAAAGGAGATTTCTGAGGATGTCAGAAAAAAAGTTGATGTTCATCAGGCTGGAAAAGGTTACAAAACCATCTCTAAAGAGTTTGGACTCCACCAATCCACAGTCAGACAGATTGTGTACGAATGGAGGAAATTAAAGACCATTGTGACTGGACAACAATGGTGTGCATGGCAGGGTTGAAGAAGTCGTCACTGCTCTCCAAAAAGATCATGGCTGCTCATAGGCAGTTTGTTAAAGATCACGTGGACAAGCCAGAAGACTGTTGGAAGAAGGTTTTGTGGACAGATGAGAACAAAACAGAACTTTTTGGTTTAAATGAAAAGCGTTATGTTTGGAGAAAGGAAATCTCTGCATTCCTGCATAAGAACCTTATCCCATCTAAGAAACATGGTGGTGGTAGTATCTTGGTTTAATATGGTTCACCTTTAGGACTTCTATGAAAATCTGATGTTTCAGTTCATATTTATGCAGAAATATAGAAAAATATAAAGGCTTCACAAGCATCACTGTGAGTCTTAAGATACATTTTTAAGGCTGCTCTTTTCTTCTGGTTTTTCTCATGTTTATCTCATAACCAGTTCTGAACCTTTGACATCAATTATAACCTCAGCGATACTCCTTGGAGATTTGCTCAAACCTACAAATGCTGAATGCGGATCATCTGTAAACGGAGAGCAGACTCTGTCTTTTGACAGTCCGTATCACAGTTACGACCTCATCGCTCTTTGTTTTATCATTGTCACTTACCTTGAAAAGCATTTCAGTAATGACAGTGAAATATTTTTCACTAAAGCGCGAGCCACCGCCCTACACTTCTTCAGCAGGGCTCACGTTAAATATTTAAAGAGCTGCGCTTGTTTTTCTCCAGACAGAGCACTTTGATTTTCAACTCAAGACCTTGATTCTTGCTTACAAAGAAACAAAAAAGAACAGCTTTGATAAACTTTTAGCATGGTTTTGTTGTTGTTGTAGTTCCAGACAGGCTTTTGCTGACTGGGTTCTTGTGGCCCCTCTTATGGTCCCAGCTCTTTCTCTGCACAGCTCTGAGGCGGATTAGATTTTTATTTTTTGACCAACACACTTATTAAAACCCCATATGGTTATTCTCATAGTTCTTTCTTTTCATATCAACTGTGAATGCTGATGCTAAATCTGATGCAGACTTTTTGGTATGTGCCTCTTCATCTTGGCTTAAAAACTGCACTGTTGTGTTTGAAACTACAAGCTGAGATTTAGAAAATTTGCCTGTCATAGCAAAAAAGATAGATCCCTCCACAAGATGTTCAGTCTGAGAAAACAACCCTGATGTCATCCGTAGAGAGTATTTATAATTGAGCGATAAAGACGCTCATTAGGCTGATAAAGGCTACAAAGTTATTGCTAATCTGTCTAATCTGCTTATCCCCCCCGTCAGAAATTCTGCATAGGAATGGGCCTCCCCAGGAGGGTTTGACCGAGAATCACTCCGAGTTCATATGAGGAAACTCACCAACATCCTACAGTTTAATCTGTCCCTTTCGGCTGAATGAGCTAAAACTTCTTCAAGCAGAAACATAGCTTGAAGGCGTTACAGGAAATGCTGATCAGATTAATTAAATATTTCTGGCAACTCAAAAACATTTAACAGTTTTTTTTTTAAATAAATAAATGAACAATTATATTTGTAAATATGCTGTGTAAAACAGACCACTGTAAAGAAATCACAAACGATCAAGGACTTCTGCTCCTTTTAATAAGCTAAAAAAAAAACTGTTCATATAAGAAATTTTATAAAATCTTGATGTAAACAAATCAAGTGAGATAACAGATCAATTTCAGTACAAAATTATTTAAATACATTTCATAATCTAGCTAGACAGTCCAACGTTTTAAAAATATTTAAAATATACAGAAGTCTTTAAGTATGCTTGAGATAGTGAGGTAACTTTTCTACAGAGCAGATCTGACGAAAACAGTTATTTGTTGATAAAGACGATAAATGAAATTAGGATGGTGTAATGACCCATTCCCAATCAGACCTTCTTTATAAATTTATGTAGAAGCTGTTTTCTTGCTGTAACATTAGTTGCTTCCTTGTTTGGGGACATGAAAACTACTCTGGTAACCTGAAGGCAGCATCTTGCATTTTTCTTTCAACAATACACTCAAGAAAACTCTTGGGCCTACAACTTTAAGCGACAGCTCACTAGGGTTCTGTGAAAAGACAATGAACAATTAACATCTTACCTGTTGTAGATAGTTCTTCAGTTTGGAGAAATATAGTTCAATTCTGATCAGGCTGATGAGCTAACAGCTAATTTGAACATAGTCAAGACAAAGCTAAGTAAGCAGCCTTGGATGATTTAGCAACTTTTAAAACTAAAGAAACAAAATGAACAATTAAGAAAAATAAAAGCAACGAAGTAGACAAAAACAATAAACTGCAAAAACATTAAAATGATATAAAAGGTAAACCTAAGACCACTGGTGGGTACAACTAATCCAAAGAGTAAGCTCTGCTAACCACTAATTCACTAACTAAAATATAAGCTTCGATAATCCTAAACAAGTAAACATAAAAAAATATTTAAAAAAAATAGCGGAAGCTAACGCTAAAGCGCTAACTTTTAACATACACTGCTGTCGCTGACACTGTGACTGTCTGTAATGTGACAA
This sequence comes from Simpsonichthys santanae, assembly GCA_031762415.1. Taxonomy (NCBI): domain Eukaryota; kingdom Metazoa; phylum Chordata; class Actinopteri; order Cyprinodontiformes; family Rivulidae; genus Simpsonichthys; species Simpsonichthys santanae. The sequence goes on from JARVLU010001586.1 coordinate 20,709,608, forward strand.
CGTTGTAAGTGAACACAACTCAAAACGGTTCATAAACCACAAGCATCCATATCCTGTCCAGAGGTGAGTTTTCAGAAATTAATCCAGTCCATCAGAACCAGAGGTGGAGTAGAACTCTGCTATGCTGAAGGAGAGTGATGCATGTGTGTGGGACGTCTCCCTCCTGTCATTTATTATAATGAATTAACTCAGTTTGGCGATCCTCTTAGTGGTTCACTACTTTTAAAAACTAACTACAAAGTTCCTGTGCATTATCATAAGTATTCTCTGTAATAAATCTCTTTGTATTAAAGTAAAGATGTTTAAAGAGATGTGTGAGAGAGTCATGTCCCAGAGACAGTGTGAGTGTTGCAAATGCTGGATAGGAATTATGTGTGCAACGTTTCTGACTGGGCGCCATGGTTGCTCAGTTGGTAGAGCTGCCGCCTCTCAGCGAGAAGGTTGCCATTTCAAATCCCGGCCTGGGACCTTTCTGGGTGGAGTTTAGATGTTCTCTCTATGCATGCGTGGTTCCCTTTCGGTCAGTACGCTCAGTACAACACAATAGTATGAGGACTGGGCACTTGCGAGACCAACATGAAGTTTCTCTCAACACGCCACGTCAAGGCCAATGAGACTGCTGCATACACAGGAATGCGTGATGACTTTGGACTTTTAAAGGCGGAGATTTGAGCTACTGGATCTGAGCAAACAGTTTCCAGAATGCACCTTGTCAAAATAAGAGTTCCTGGATCTTTTTATTCCCATCTCCCCCTCCCTTTTTTTTGTGTTGAACAAGCTTTTTTGCAGGATCTTTATTATTTTGACTGAGAGAGGATTGTTCTTTCTGATGATTTTGAATTGGCTTGGACTTTTTTTTTTTTTTTCAAAAGTTCCTGTCAAATTGTTAATAAGCATGCCCCTTTGTGTAAATTTGAAGTTAAAGGATGTAAAAATCCATGGTTTACAACAGAACTAGGAGCTTCTACACGAGTGAAATTCTGCATGGACAAGAGCGTGAAAATCAGGCCTGGAAGCTGACTGGATTTATTTTAGAAAACTGAGAAATAAATTTACCTCTCCTCTTCGCAATACAAAGGCTGCCTTTTATTTGGCTATGACTACTGAAAGTCTGAAAAATCCCACTAAAATTTGGAAAACAAATCTTTGACATCAACCTCAAACTCAGTTAATTTCCCTTCTAATATGCTGATTGATGGTGGCAGGATAACTGATAAATTAAATGTTCTAAATTATTTTAACAATCATTTTATTTTCCCTAAGTTTTTTTTTTAACTCTTAAAAACACATCCAAATAGCCCTTGCTTTCTGAAAAGTTCTCAAATGGTTCACCACTGGCTGATAGAGCCCGAGGCAATGTTCAGGCTTTTAACACCTTTCTCAATAACAGAGGTAGCTGAAGCTTTAAAAAAAAAAACCTTGATCCCAAATAAGATCCAGATAAATTGGAACATATGTTTTTAAAATTGGCATCTGAAATTGTAGCTGTTCCATTGTGTCACAGTTTTAAATTTCAGTTTGTTGACCAATGTAATTCCCAAAGTTTGGAAATCTGCATTTGTTTTTCACCTCTTGAAAGGAGGAGATCCAACAATTTTTTAACAATTATAGACCTACAGTGTTTCTAAATTATCTGCGCTTGCAAAAGTCTTTTGAGTCCCTTGTTAGTGAACAAGTAAAATAATATCTGGCCACTAATTCTATTCTTTTGGTTTCTCAATCGAGATTTCGTAAAAAAACATAATACTACCATTGAAACATTAAAGTTTCTAAATTATATAACAGAAGCTCTAGATAAAAAATCAGTGTTGTCTTTCACTATTTATAGATTTCTCTAAGGCCTTTGAGACTGTGGATCACTTCATTCTACTTAACCGTCTAACAGCAGTCTGTCATCACCACTAGTGATGGTCAACAAACTGAACGTGTATCCATGTTCAAATATCTGGGATTTTTAATTGATAACAAATTGTCTTTTAAAGCACATATTCAGTTTACTGTAAATAAACTGAAGCTTTTACCGGCACTTGGATTTTATTTTCGGAATAAATCCTGCTTTTCTTTTAGGGTAAAAGAGAAATTGGTCGAGTCAACTTTTCTTCTGATTATTGACTATGGCGATGTATTATACATGAACGCCTCTGCTCAATGTCAACTCATGCTGAATAGCATGTATCATGGTGCTTTGTGGTTTATTACAAATTATAGAGCCCTAACTCATCACTGACTTTTGTATGCCAAGGTAAAATGGCCATTCTCTACATGTACGCCAGCTTGGCCATTGGTATGTTTTGATTTACAAGGCTATTCTTAAGTTGACAGCACCGGATTTTTCATCTTTATTAACTTTAAACAACAGGACCTACAGTTTCCAGTCTCAAGACTTTTTAAATTTTAGTGTTGTCAGAACAGAAAGGGGGAAGAAAGCCTTCATCTTTTCTGCTCCAACCTCATGGAACAGTTTGCAATCAAAGCTTAAACTTAGAACACTAGTATCTATGAATGTATTTACCGTACTACCATGATAGATCGCATTATGTTCAAGTTGCAGAAGTGCAATTGTTTTAATTGAGTCATTTGTTTTACTATAAGTCTATGTTATTGTGATTGTGTGTTATGTTTATTGTGATTATGTGTTGTAACTTAGTACTGTATTTTATTTTTTCTTTAACTATTTTTTTCCCCTCTCTCTATACAGTATATGCTGCCAGTCTTGGCCAGGTCTCTCTTGTAAAAGAGGTCTTTTGATCTCAATGGGACAAACCTGGTTAAAAAAAGGTTATTATTATTATCTTGTTCTGGCAGGATCCGGCTCAAATTAAGCACTGCTCAGGGGGTCTAGGAGAGTAAGGGGTTAAGAGTTCACTCATGTAAATTGAATTGTTGTTCTCAAAATTCCACAGTAGCTCAAGCAAACATGTGACTATATTCCTGAAGAAATAGGCTACATCATAAATTACAGCTACAGCTAGCTGCTGTTATTAGCAATTGGAAATAACCACACAATTCTAAAAAGAAATCCCTGTGTGGTGTAAAGGTTTATAAAATATTTACAGATCAGAATGAATTTATTTTAGGATGGCAGAAATCAACTTTGATCGTGGCTTCACTCAGACTAGCCTTTAGCTCATCAGTCTGATCAGAATTACGTTATGTTTTTCCAAACTAAGGTTGTTCAAAGAATGACCTAAAACAGGTACAATACATATTTTTGGTTCATAATATTCACACAGACCCACTTTAATATTTCTAAATGGCTACTAAACAAAGGTGCTGAGCGACATAAATCATAAACAGCTCAACATCAACATCTTAATGGAACAAAAGTATTTTCTATTTCCCTAAACTGCAACTAGCCAGATGATAAACACATAAAAGTGACGTTTATATTCATCAAATTTTAGTGTTTATTGCCAAAACGTGCTACTATAAACAACATATAATATAAAAACAGCATTTTGTTTCTGAAGAAATATGAAGCATTTACCCGGACACCAAATCCTGCTCCTAGAAACACACAGCATGACTATGATTCCCTTATGGGACAAAAAACCCGACATGACCCAAAATCCTTCAGACTCACTATACGCAGTGTGGCAGAATCTGTCTGACACGGAGATACTGGCTTGATATGCCTTTTCATAATGTATCAAACCAAGGAGACTTTAAAGGCTGGATCTGCTGGGACTAGATCTGGAGCACAAGCTATAAATATTAATAAGGTGCAGCAATCTTACACCTTATTAACAAACTCTAACTACAACGATGTGCTCCAGATCTTGTCTGACTGGCATGCTCGGGTAAAGACCCAGGAAAATAAAGCTTTGTTTACATTGATATCTGTGTATTCACATGTGTTCTTATTGGAAAACACAAGATTTCCAAACAAGAGTTCAATGTGTGAGTCCGTCTCACGTCACTGCTCCTTACAAAGGCAGCGCCACATCAACAAAATCAGAGGAGTCTCTGCTCCGGGCGCCATAGGAATGACTTCTGTCCTCGATCATCAAACTCATCACCTTCACTTGTGTGGTCTCTCTCTGGACGGGTAATTGTTGTTAACTTGGCATGAGGACAAAGCACCTGAGGCTATTTATCTTGGTTTGTCTCCAGCGACAAGTCTGCTCGCTCCCTCTTTACAGAAACTGCCTCCTCCTTGATGCTCTCAACCTTTGCTAATTCTCTTTTTCGCTCCTCCTTAATGTTTTCTCTTTTCACCTTTTGCTTTGCAGGAATGTTGCGAGGTGGTTTGATGTCTGGGGTGGACTCGGGTGGGGCTGTGGAGCTCTCGCAAACTGTTGGTCCCTCCCATTTTGGGACTTCCACACCCAGCAGCTCCATCAGCTGTTTCATGACCTCGTCCACATAGCCATTGATGAGCAGGTGGGCGTGTTTGTCCTGCAAGACAGATAATTACACAGACAATGTAGGAGTATTGGATATCAAGCTTTCTGAGAGTTTTTAATGACCCAAACTTAAAAATTTATAAAACAATCTGACCTCTTTCTTTAATCTGTTATGTAAAAAACAACAACAAATAAGACACATCTCATCATTTGTCTAATTTTTATTCATGTCAGAGTTCCCAGTTTGAGTCTGATTGCAATGAACAGACCTGAAAATTATAATTAGCCCTCAAATGATGGCCTTCACTGCAATCACTCACCTAATGAAATGTTTTCTACGAGTAATTACAAATCTTCAAAGTGTTAAAGACTCGGAATAAACTAGAATACAAATTGAAGCGTTAATGAGAGATTCAAGGTTTTTTTCCAAGTTAATTGTTTTTGTTTCTGTCAGATAGCGACTGAGAAGCTGAACCTGTTTAGCTGCAGTCATGGCTTCAACATACAATAAAAACATCTTTAAAAACTTGAAGGACGTTTTGCTAGAATGCCAAGTTATAAATAGTATTTCAGTCGTTGCTTATAATTAGGCATACTGTTAGCATTTCACAGTACACACAAACTGTTAGACTGCAACAATTTACATGTTTAATCAGCAATAAAACATCCAGATTTAAAGAACATAATGTTATGACAAATGGAAAACTGTTCTGATGTCTTGTGTTTGTCATTTGTAAATTTTTGTATGAGCAAACTGCGTTAGGCACGGACTAGTTTGAGGTTATGGTGACACAAAAACTTTGATCACAGGTATGATTTTACTGTATAAATCAAAAATAATAAATAATCATACACTGGTAGTCTAACTGCTTTGATTAAAAAAAAAAAAAAAATCCTACTAAAAGTGCTTGGGGTTAAAATTCTTGGAATTTTCTAAGTTGGAAACTTTCCATGGGAAATTGTGCAAATAAACCTGGTAATTAAAAATTTGAAGGTAAGCCCTGACAGTGTTTTTAAATATAGTTGGGTAAAACAAGAGTGTTTAGGGCAGGCGTGTCCAAAATTTTTCATCCATCCATTAACTTTTACCCGTTTCTTTCATTTTGGGTCACAGGTGGGCCAAAACTATCAAGATGAAAGGACTTGTGGGCCACAAAAATGTTAAATTAACTCTCAATGTGGACAATATTTTGGAGAAAGGACAAAAGTTTACTGTATTTTCCGAACAATTTTTTCATAGTTTGACCAGTCCTGCGACGTATACACCGAAGCTACCGGTACTTATATAACCTGGGAAAACCTGGAGTGTTCTCTATCTGCCAGTCCCTGTTCTAGACTGCGGTCTGTGAGGGCAACTGCTGCGGTCCTTATTACCATCAAGCTGCGGACCGGACCTGCTAACAAGACCACACCACTAACAGAACAGAACCATGATGTTGAAGGAACCTCACTGCTAACCAAATCACACTGTAGATGTATTTCTTTTTCACCTTTGGTGCCTTGTTCTTTAGTATTTTAGTAGTATTTTTTAAGTTTTTTAGTATGTTAGTATTATTGTTTTTTTTTAGTATGTTAGTAGTATTTTTATGTTTTTCTTAGTATGTTGACAGTATTTTTAATGTTTTCTTAGTATGTTAGTAGTATTTTTATGTTTTTTTAGTATGTTATTAGTATTTTTTTAAATGTTTTTTAGTATGTTAGTAGTATTTTTTAATAGGATTTTCTTAGTATGTTGGTATTAATTTTAATATGTTTTTCTTGGTATGTTAGTAGTATTTTTAATGTGTTTTTTTAGTATGTTAAAAAAGTATTTATTTAAATTTTTTAGTATGTTAGTAGTATTTTTAACAATTTTTTCTTAGTACCGTATGTTGGCAGTATTTTTAAAATGTTTTAAGTATGTTAGTAGTATTTATTTAATATGTTTTTTGGTATGTTAGTAGTATTTTTTAGTATGTTTTTCTTAGTATGTTAGTAGTATTTTTTAATATGTTGGTAGTATTTTTAATATGTTTTTCTTAGTATGTTAGTAGTATTTTTATGTGTTTTTCTTAGTATGTTAGTAGTATTTTTTTGTATGTTTTTAGTATTTTTGCTGCACGATTTGATATTTCTTGTTGTTGTTATTGTTGTTGTTTTCCTTTTTTTTTTTTTTTTTTTTTTGGCAAGTCGAGATGGTTCTTCTTGTCCTAAGCATTTCATTACATTGTTGATCTTGTGTTGATTTTGCACATAACAAATAAAGCTAAATCTAATCTGTACGTTTTTTTTTTCCTATTCATGATGCAATTTTTGACTGACACATTAAATGTTCATTCATATTGACATGAACCAAAGAGCAAACATAACCATTTGCAGCCACAAGAAGGCCCTCTAGGCTTTTGACAACTAAATGTTGCTCCTCTTCTGCGGTGAAGAGTTTTAAATTGTTGTATCTCCAAAACGTTGAAAGCCTCATAAACTCTAGTCTTACATTTTTTTAAATTTAAAATTATTTGATTTATTTGATTTGGTGGGTCTATGTTTGTTTTCATGAGTTTGGAAAGTTCATTTTAGTCTGTTCTCAGCAACAAAAGCGTACTGTATTTTGAGTAAGTGTCCTTCTAAAAGGGGGTCGATCAGCCTTTTGGACCATAGACGGCCCAAAAAGCTGATCAAAGTTCAGAAAAATCGTCCTGCAGTCTGTCGCTACAACAGATTCAAACAAGGTTTGATAAAGTTGATCAACTCGTATGTAGATGATACCACGTTATATTCATTTAAAAATGTCCTCTTGATTTTATCAACCACAATATTTAACCAAGTTTTATTAATCATTATCCAAACGTCTTTCTGGTAGAAACCAGTAAAGGTTTTTGGTGCTTTGTACCATGAAGTGAAAATAAAAATGATTACTGTATAGCTAAAGGTTTGCATTTTGCTTAATAATGCTCATTTTGAGAAGATTGTTTTTCATTTGTTTTGCTGTTAAACATATAAAAAATGATTATCAACTAATTTGCAGAAAGTCTGCATCGACCTCTTAAGTCTGCTGGACAAAATAATACCATTCTTAAACTCAGTTATGGGCCGCACAAAATCACTCCAAGGGCCGCAAATGGTCCTCAGGCCACACTTTGGATACCTGTGGTTTAGGTTGTACTGTACATGTAATTTCTTGTTTCAAGTGGCCATTTGAGGAACTGCACTTAGATACTTTTGCATTGGCCTAATTTTTCAGCGTTGGTAATAGATGTGTAAGAATGTAAAAGTGCTATTTTTCTTCTCTGACTTGTGCGCAACACTTACAAATATGTTTCAAACTATTGCTTAAACTAAATAAAATGTTTCCTAGATGAAACTCTGGACATGCAGCTGTGGTAAAGTGACATTCTGATGATATGACTCACATGTTTAGTAGGCTGCAAGTTGACTATTACCACCTTCCCTCCTTTGCGCTTTGTGAGGAGTGGGAGGTCCCCGCTGGGTTTGATCTGCATGGACGTGCCCAGAGTCAGTGCCAGGTCTGCTCGTCTGCAAGCCAACAGATGGGATAAAAATCAGGCAGAAACAGGAAATGTGTCTTCTTTGACATTCTTCAGATTTGCCAGCTATTCCTCAAGGGTAATTCATACAAGTGGGTGTGCATGAAAGTCAGAGTGAAGAACGGCAGGACTGTACTTGGGCAAGTTTGGCTTCAAGGGGATTTAAATCAATTTTAGTTTGACTGCATGACTAAAAAAAATAGCATGGCAATTGCAAAAACAACCTCTCCAAATAAAATTAACATGCTCAGCATAAACTAATAGGGAACTCAGCAATTACTGCAGAGATGCTGCTTTAAAATATGGTAAACCTTTTCCCCCCACCGAGTCCTCAGAGTTTGTAGCAACGCTTTGGGATTAATGCACCTATTGGCAGAGATATACAGTACTAAAGCTTTTTTCATCTGCAAGGTCGCCATGTGTAAGGTTTGGGTCTCAGGATTCAAAGTGTAGTACTGTGTACTTACAAAGCGCACATATCGAGACGATGTTCAGCCATCTTTCTTTGGCTTGTGTAAATTAACAAAAGGAACAGCGCAGGTATCAGGAGGACAGCCTTTTTAGCTGACAATTGACAGCTGTGTTTAATTGCGGCTTTTCCCATTAAACAGATTTCAGACACCTTGTGAAGCACTTTGGTCAAAGTTGTTTTTAAATGTGCTATACAAACAAATTTGACACTGACTTGAGAAAATGTATATATTTAAATTTCACTTTTACTTTGGCTAATAGCGTGCAGCCGGCTGGGAAAGTCACTTAAGATAGAAAAATACAACACTGTCACTTTGAAAACTTTTGATATAAAGGTATTTCTATCTGGGACTGGGGAAAACTGCCACTTCTGCAGCTCTGAGTGGAAGAAAAATGTTGTCAGCTTAAAAAAAATAAAAAATGTAATACTTTATTTCATATGAAGACAAAGCCTCAACTCTCACTGCTGTTTTCCAGATGAGAAGCTGCAGCACAATGCAAAACAGTTTTTGTGTGGCAACGCTGACTTACTGCACATTTCTTTGTGCTTCTTTACTGAAGACGTGTCAGTGTTGTTAAAGAAGGGCCAGGAAGCAAGTTAGTTCCAGCTGGAGTGCCCAGGACTGTGCAGAAACTGCTGTTTTCTGAGACACCCGGTGCACAGATGATCTTTGAGCTAGTTTTCTGAATATAATCGGTACAGAGTGGGGGAAAAATCAGTAGAAAGTTCAGGCAGCGTTGTCATCGGTGAACGGTTTGGTTACATTTTGGATTCAGTGATGTTCCAGGGAGGAGAAATTCAGTCTTTAAAAAACAGTTTGATGAGTAAATTTAACATCTGTCACGAGTGAAAGTTACAAACTACCCAAGATGTGTTGTAGTTACAGAGACGTTTGTACCTGAGCTGTACAAAATTCATAAAGTCAGGAAGTCCTGTTTTTAACTGACTTTCACTAATGAAGTACAACAAACCTTTGTGCTGTTGTCCCAGGATACGCTGCAGTGGATGAAGTGTTTCAAACACATTTTTATGTATTTATATGGCTTTCAAGTCTCATATAGTGATGCAGGTCCATACAGTGCTGCTTTAGTACAACACCACATCACAAATTAAGGCATGTAGCCTCATTTATAAATGATTTAAAAGTGTAAGCTTTCTTCAGCAGAAAGAAGAGTATGTTAGAGCAACTTATGGATTTTTAACACAGCATTACTTTTTTATTTGACATGGGATTTGCCTTTCTGCTTGTATGAAGTCAAAGAACGTGTTTCGCTGTGGCTAAATTCATGAGGCCTACTAATTTTATTTCTTTAACAATATAAAGCAGTAATTAGTCAAACCTTTCAATTAAAATGCTCTTAATTCTGCCTCCAAGCATATTGCTAATTTATTTGTCATAATGGACTTAACTTATAAAATGAATGCTCTTTTGTACTTCATCAAGAATGGTTTTGAATCCATTTTGACTTAGGAATCAAGAATATAATTTTAACAGAGTCATAATCTAAATTTGAATGTTAATTAAATTGTTTGACAAATAAAAACAAGCCTTTTAAAAGAGAAGTAAAAAAGACTAAAATGTAAGAAAGAGAGTCTACTTGCCTTCTACTGGAGCATTCAGAATAACCATGAATCTGAACATACACTTGTGGACATAAAGCTTTGAATCAGTGCAGCCTTCTCGCTAACGCTGTGGCTAATGCTGTGTCTTCATGGCAGAAGCCTTCTATCATACATGATAGTAAAACAAGTATGAGGCTCCTGGATGCAACCCTGTTTTACTAACAACTTGCACACTCCCTCAAATGAGCAAAGCAACCTAAAGAAAGCAAACACACCCCATAAGAGATCTAATAGTGAAGCATTCACACTACTGTGATCCATTTTTCTTCTGTGTTTGTTGACGCAATTCTCGTCCCGTAATTTAAATCATAAATCAAAACGTTCAGCTCTTTCAGGTCAATCCTGCTATGACTTTTGGTTTTGGTGCAACTTTAGCTTTTTGAAATATTTAGCCTTTTCTGCCACTTTTTTCCATCCATCCATTATCTTTTACCTGCTTCTTCCATTTTGGGTCATGGGGGTAGTCGGTGACAATGTCCAACAAGCAATGTGCAAGGGGCGGGGTACACCCTGGACGGGTCGCAAGTCCATCACAGGGACACATAGAGACAAACAACCATTCACTCTCTCA
>JARVLU010001586.1:20720243-20730937 GCA_031762415.1 Simpsonichthys santanae
TATAAAACTGAGTTTGTTGTGGCTCCTCGGACTGATGAAGTCTTCTGGATGAAAGAAGAAACATTTCAACAAAAAGAAACAGTCCAGAGGAACTGACGTAACTTTGTTGGATCTGTCAATTATCTTTACCCGCAATGAAGGGTCTTGCCTATAGGGACAGCTGGTGGAATCGAACTCTCCCACTGGAGGATGACTGCTCTAACCACTCAGCCACTGCTGTCCCAAACATGTTTTTGGTCTGTGGGAGGAAAACAGAGTATCCGGGGGAAACCCTCTCAGAATGGAGAGAATAGGCAAACTCGCCCAGAAAGGTCTTGGCCAGGATTTGAGCTGGTGACCTATTCGCTGAGATGTGGCCGCTCTACCAACTGTGCCATCGTGCTGCCCAATTCTAAAGTCCTCTTATGTTATTCTAGGCTTGTCTAATGGGAATTATGTCAAAACCAAAATAGAATTTTGGTTTGCGCTACAAAACATCTCTGTTACAAATCCATAAAGTCATGCCGATTCAACAAATAGGTGCAGTTTGATCAATTATACATGAAGCAGCGCAAAGAAGATTCAACTGCAGCTCTTTTCCTCTCTGAACTGCCAGCTCTAATAGCATCATGTTGCTCGTTTAATGACCAACTTGTGGCCGTTAAGTTGGTGCAGCAACGATGGAAGACCAAAGAGGCAGAACATAAAGGAGCATTTGGATTTTACACATAGAGCTCAATAAATTCCAAACATCTGGGGCTTTTATTTGTGTACAATCTGTGAGAGTTCTGTCAAGATGGTTCCATTAGTAGCAGAACTGATAAGGGTGAGCTTTGTTGATTACTCGGAGAAAAGGGTATCTTGTGGGTGAAAACCCCCAACAAAAAAAAATGTGTAGCAAAGAAAAGCAATAGGTGGATCTGACGATATCGTGTTTAGTGTCGTAGCAATCTGCAATAGAGAACTGAGTAGACTGACCTGGATAAGGGGAGCTTTTGTGCTTAACAACTTGAACAAAGATCCTCGTTAGGAACAGACTTCACACTGAGCTGTCTCCTCACACCTCGCACTCACTTCCTTTCACTGTCTCTCTCTCTTGCTCACCATCTCTTTCTGATTATCACTTATCTTACTCATCAGTAACATCTCGGTGTGGGTGAATCACTAACTTTTTGCACAGTTTGTCAGGAGTTGATCTATCACTGTTTTCAAAGAACGAGTGTTCTGATTTCACTTTCTACTAACTCATCCATTATCTACTTCATAGCACAACTAAAAAGTTTATTGTCAATAGAACATGGGATTTGTAAGTAAAGTAGACAAATTGATGGGTAATTTCATGTATTTGGTGCAAAGAGTATTTGATAATACTGACAGAGTTGTTGATTAGACGTCCATGTTGTAGTTTATATCTGATGCTAAACAATATTTAGCATCAGACCTTCTACTTCTACCTTCATACACGTCATCCTGACACCCTTTTCACCTCTACTACATTATTTGCCAACTCCTCCTTGAGGACAACCCCTACTCCATTTCTTTTTCTATCCACACCATGGTAAAACAGTTTAAATCCTGTTCCAATGCTGCAAGACTTGCTGCCCTTCCACTTGGTCTCTTGGACACATAAAACATCTACCTTCCTTCTCTGCATCATGTCAGCCAGCACTGTACGTTTGCCTGTCATTGTCCTCACATTTAGCGTTGCCACCCTCAGTCCTACATTCTTGATTTTCCTCGTCTCCCTCTGTCTCCTGACATGTTTCCCTCTTCATGGTCTTCAATCAGGTTTCTGTGTGTGCCTATACTGGGTTCATTAAATGGTAAATGGACTGTACTTATACAGCACCTATCTATCTTATCAAGACACTCAAAGGGCTTTACACTGCAATCTGTGCCCTTATTTAACCATTCATACAGCACTCTACTAGATCTCTACAAAGCTAAATGAACAAATCATTCTAAAGAGACTAATCAGTTCTTTTGATCACATTCATACACCGATAGGACACACATCGGAGGCAATGAGGGTTCAGTGTTTTGCCCAGGGACATTTCTGAATGTGACAGCTGGTGGATTTGAACCTCCAATTTTTGCATTGGAGGACAACTGTTCTAATCGCTCAGCCACAGTTGCCCCATGTTATTACAAAGTAATACAACAATACTGGTAGTCCCTGACTTACGGCGGTCTCGACTTTACGAACGCGCTCCCGTTGATAAGCATTGCTTCGAGTTACGGCGTTTATGCGACTTTACACCAGAATATATGGTACCGAAACGAAACGTACAGCAGGAGGGAGGGTGGAGCTTGACGCACTCAGTGGAAACTTACTACAGGCAGACCGGAGCAGAGGAGGTTAGGAGGGCGGTTTTACATCGTAAACAAAAGGTGCGGACCTTACTGTAGGATGGACGAGTGGATGGTGTCGCCAGCGGAGCTGGACCGGAGGTGCATGAGCTAACATGCTAACAGACCTTACTGTAAATGCTGTGGACCGCGCGAAGCAGCAGGAAGCTGCAGAGCTTGGACGTGCAATGAGCTAATATGCTAACAGACAGAAGAAATGACCAGCTCCCAGTAAGAAATTATCTCTTTTTTTCCTTTATCATGGCTCCTAAATGCATGTGGTTTTTGATAATTATGTAGTGTAATGTGTTAGGATAGGCTAAGTGCTTGTAAAAATACAGTACTGTATGTATGAGGGGCCGTTTGGACGTATTTTCCGACTTACGGCGATTTTCGACTTATAAACGAGCGTAGGAACGGAACTGGTTTGTAAGTCAGGGACTACCTGTATGCAAGGACTTACTCAGGTAGCAGCATCAAGATGACAGCAGGACTCACACTACTTCCTTTATCCTTCTGTTTAAAAGTCTTTACCATACAAGCTTAAACATCTAAACATCTGATGGTTATTAAAAATATCTTATAAAATGACATTAAGCAGCAAATAGGTCACAGGTCAGACCAAAACCCCACAACCGTCACATCAGTGATGCATTTACACCAAGGTTGGCATAAGACGTCATTCCAATGAACCCATATGTAAAACACACAAAAGAAACGTATCGCAGATGTTACACAGACGTCATTACAGAACTTAACGTGTCACGAAATGAGTTTCATCACATTTGGACTCTGTAACAAGTGTTTCTGACTATATCAACACTTATGGCAAAAGAATCAACAGTGTGATATTAAAATCCGTATTTTTACTTTCTAATGAATTTTTCCTTATGTTAGATATGAATAAACCAACAGGTGTGTTTTTATTTCAGCCATAGATTCCTCCTGGAAGCAGGGATGTAGGTTTTCCTAGCATTGCTTTCTATAAAATGATTGAATTTTCCAATATGTTTTTTAAAATCTCAGTCAACTTGGATGATACATGAAACAATTCCTTTGTCCAAACCCTGGAGCCTGTTGTTTCTCTATTCATGCCAGTCTCGGCAAAATCATGCTTTCAACAATATGCTAATATTTAAAAGAACAATTTGCAAAGAAATGTTGTATTTTTGTATATATAATTGTCTAATTATTTGATAGAAAACAATACTTTTAGACCACATATGACCAACATTTTTTATTTGTGATGATGGACAGGCAGCTGTGATTTGCAGCACAGGTTTACTCTGATCTTCATCAACCACAAGAAATAAATTACAATTAGTCACTGCTTTCACTTTTTCTACTCAGATGTAGTATGAACAAAACACTGACCTACAGGTCGAAAACTAAAAAAATCAAACTAAAACCTTTAGCTGTAGAAGAACATTTGGTTTCTGGCATCATCCATTAAAAACTCCTAATCTGTTGACGTTAATTGGATTTAAAGGAAGTACAATGGAATGTCACCATGTGGTGGACAACACAAAGATGCACTGATCGATATTCCATCTATGAATGGATAAAAATATTCTAAAAGTTCTGCCTTTTGTCTCTGCTCACTCCAACAACCAAGCAACAAGCACTAATCAGAATAAATCCCTTGCAACTAACATTAGGTTCTAAATGGAACAAAGATTTTCAGCCACAACAACAAAAGGCCTGTACCCACACGAGCACGCCTACATAAGTGCCAACTACAGCGCTGAGCGTTTTCAACTCTTCTCATTAGAGTTCTTTGGTTTGAAGTTATGCAAGTTCTCATGTTGTCATTTAGGTTTCATCTTAAAAGGGTGGTGACGCTATCTGATGGTTCAATAACAGTGAGGTCAACGACAGTTGTCAAACGTGTTATTTATCGTCCGTCTTGCATTTTAGTTATTGAACTATGCAAAGGTCGTGGTCCACCCTCATTCCTTTATCATTTTCTTTTTTTTTAGAATTGATTAATTTTTATATAAAAGGGACATACTTTTTGTAATCTTTTGTAGTGATGAGCAACATTTCTTTGGACTTTTCTTTTTAAATTCATTGTCTTTCCTCTCATTTTAGCCTAACTTCTGCACCTGACCATTTTATATTAATAAACCATTTAGATCTGACTTACGAACCAATCCTGCATGAACAAACCAACTCACCAGTTCCTTCTAATGAGTTATTTTTGAAAATATGGCTCCTGTGTCTTTATAAGAAAAGTGCTTGTTGCTGCTAATGTGAAAATCCTGCAACTATAATTAAAAATACTCTTTTTTTAATAATTACTAGTAAAATTTTACTTATAAATACATTTGTGCTACCAAAGGAGCAGGAAGCTACTGTGCCTGAAATATGAACAAGTCACACAATTAGTAGCTGTTAGCAGAAAAGCATTTTAGCATGTGTCGGGATGTTGTTTTGCATTGCTAGCTTGATGTATTTTTCGACCCGAACCAACATAGTCAAACTTTAAATTATCTCAGAATAACCATCCATCCATTATCTTTTACCCTCTTCTTCCATTTTGGGTCACCGGTGTCCATGTCCAGCAGTCACTGTGCGAGGGGCGGGGTGCACCCTGGGCGGGTCGCAAGTCCATCACAGGGACACATAGAGACAAACAACCATTCACTCTCTCACTCACACCTAGAGACAATTTAGTTACCCATCAGTCTAACATGCATGTTTTTGGTCTGTGAGAGGAAAGAGGAGTACACGGAGAAAACCCACTCATGCACGAAGAGAAATTGCAAACTCCACCTAGAAACGCCCCCGGACCGGGATTTGAACCGAGGACCTGCGTGCTGAGAGGCAGCAGCTCTAACAGTTGTGCCATCGTGCTGCCAATTTTTTTATTCCTCATAGAAAATGAATTGATCTAATTATAAATCCTTCAAATCTTTAAATCTGTGTTTACTACCTTTTACTGCTCCTTTCACATTTTGTTCTGGTTCAGATTCTTTCAGCTTCCTTGTGCAAATTTAACTTTTTCATCTACTTTCAGCTAATTTCAGCTGTTTTTCTGCTTTTTTTGTGCTCCTTTCTGATTATTTTTGCTAACTGCATTTTTGTGCTTCTTCTAACTTTTTTCTGCTAATTTCAGCGTGTTCTGCCCCTCTCAGCTTATTTCTGAAAGTTTCAGCTTTTTCGACTATTTCAGCTACTATATAGCTGTTTTATGCTAATTTAAGCAATTTCAGATAATTCCACGCTTTGCACTCATTTAAACTTTTTTCAGCATAATTTAGCAAAAACATACCCTATCCACTTCCTTCTAGTAATTTTAGCTACTTTCTGCCTTTTTATAGCTACTTTTCAGATGTGTTTTTCTAATTTAAACTTTTTTTCATATAATTTCTATTTTTTGTGCTCAGTTCAGACTATCAACTACCAGTAATTGGGCAAATGTGTTATTTCTTTTGATAATTTAAGCTTGTTCTACATTTTCAGCTACCTTTTTTTTTTTTAGCTAATTTTAGTTATTTTCAGATAAATTAAAGTTTTACTTGGTTACCGGTATTTCAGCCTAATTAACTTATTTATGCTTATTTCAGCTTGCTATGCTCCCTTCAGTTTTTTTTCTACTAGTTTAAGCTTGTTCTGCTCTTTCAGCTACCGTACTTTTAAGCTGTTTTATGTTAATTTGAGCTTTTTCGGCTAATTCCATATTTTTTAGCTCATTTCAGCTCTTTCTACTTTTTTTGATAGGCTAAGCTTCTTTCTGCACTTTCAGCTACATTTCAGCTATACAGTATTTTGCTAATTTTAGCCTTTTATTTTAGCTAATTTCCGCATTTTTGTGCTCATTTCTGCTTATTCAAACCTACTTTCTGTTTTGTTCTGCTAATTTAGGCTTGTTATTATATTTCAGTATGCTTTTTATTTAATTTCAGCTGTTTTTCAACGAGTACTTCTGCAATAAACATTCACACTGCATTTTCGCAGGAAATGCAAGTTCTCTAGTTTAATTTAATTTGTTGATCTCATTCAACATCCAACATTTAGTAACCTTGTAGCCGGACAGTAAATCAGCTTTGGGTAATACATTTATTTTTTACATTTTTACCTTGCCACAACCCAGTAACTCAGAGTTCAACGGTCTGTACTCCAAATATCCTCTCTCTGAAATGTAAATGGTAATTAAGCATCTATTATGTGCCAGCAGATCAAGGTGACACATGTGCATCCAGTTCGTCTTGCTGCTCAGTAAACACGCAGTAAAAGCTTTTATGGATGAAGGAATGAATAAATGTGTTCATAAGGGAACATTAAATCAGACTGAAAAGCATAAAAAGAACTCCAAAAAGGATTTCAACTAAAGCAAAACAGGAAAAGTGTCACTAAAGCAGCAAAGAGCTCAAACAAATCAATTCAATACCTCATATTACATTTTTGCTTTCACAGAACAGGTCTGAACCAGTGCTGTTGGAGGAAATGAGCACAGAAAAGGTAAAGAACTGTGTGTTAAAGACGGGCGCTGAAACAGTCTTACCTGCTTGCATCATCTGCTCTGTTCAGATCTCCGTCAGGAAGAGCATCCTCCCAGTCAAGTATGGTGCTGATCAGCTTTCCTCTTTTTGTAATTAAAAACAAATAAGTTGATGATAAACTGTTTTATTATGTTGTTAAATACACCAGCCCAGGCATGTTTTACCTGCAGGCCCTCAGCCCTCTGGATCGCACCACTTCACAGTAACGTCCTGTCGGTTTCAGACCCATCACGCCGATCACCTTTTCTCTGACATACTGCCTGGAACACCACAAATCCCCAAAGTTTAACACTTGAATGCATCCGAGGCCATTTCCTCTACCTTCAGGAGAAGAAAGCCATCTCACAAGCTCCAGTGGGGCATCTTTATACATACTCCCAAAACAAACCAATCTAAGCTCATCAATTCTTCACACCAAGGACAATTTGCAAAAAAAAAAAAAAAAAAAAAAAAAAAAACACGCTTATTGGAAAAACAAGGGCTTTTCACATCTGATTGTTGGAGAGTTGTTTAAATGCACATCTGTTCTGCAGTCTCCAACTTTCACTTTCATCATTGGTAACCTATTGATTGAAAGCATTTAAGCCGCTGAGGGAAGCAAAGCCACAGTAGAGTTCCTTTGCAACATTTGGAGATAATGAATTTGCATTAACCTTTTGGAAATTCTCCTCTGAATAAGGGCATGTTGTTTTGCAAGGTATTATAAACAATACAAAGTTAATTTCGGCATTAATTATGATGGTGCTTTGCATGTGCAGAGAATGCGTCACACACGTACGGCAGCATTTGTTTATTACAGGCATGTTTTTTTTTTTCTTCTGCTGCAGAGTATGCTTCAACCCCCTGAGCTTTTACCCATGTAGCGCATAAATATTAACAAGCATGCTGTTTTTTTTCATTTGGATAAGAATGTTTTTAATCCTTGTGCTATCTAATGTTTAACAAACAGACACGCTATCTTTAACCTACAAAAACCTGGGTAAATCTTTGAGGGGAGAAGGCAGAGCAGCTTTGCTGACACAAACAATCTGAGATGTGATGTATGCTGATGTGACTGAACAGTAACTGAACCTCCGTTCTGCACGTTTTGTGCAACACATTTTAGCTGCATTTGGCTTTTTGTTATTTAAAGAAGTGGAGCTGATTAAAAAAATAAATAAATAAATGGTTTCATATGAAACCATACTCTTCACAATGTATTTACAGTTTCCTGAGGTGCTAATGAAATGTATGTGACCTCTCTGGTCAAAATGCCAAGGTGACAGATTACTAGAGCCCCCCCATCTGAAACCCTGTCTTCACACTTTCCTTCTCTGTAGCTAAATTTAAGAGGTGGAAGGAGGCAGCCACTAAGGAGTTTATTTTTAGACCGCAAGCACAGATTTAAGTTACCATTCAAAATTATATGTACTGGTACACACGAGATAATCCTTGAAGCATTTTATCACCAAATGAGAGGCTCTCACAAGCGAACACATGTACGTAGGAATCTGGTAGAAAACATTTGACTGGTAACTTCAGACATTTTTCTTTTCTGCAGTTCAAACAGGATGGACAGTCGGCACTCTTTTTGGTATAATCTAATAAATTGCATGACGAGAAGGCCCAAGTTGGCAACATACACCACGATTATGAACACTAAAGTAAGAGTAGAAATGATGCTGTCCATACGTAGTTCCAGTTAGGCCTAAAAATAAAAAGCTTTAATTTGTCAAGGCTGAAGTTAAGAACCTTAATTTTTACAAGCTTCACGTTTGATGTTGTAATGAAAACAGGTCAGTTTTATTTATTTATATTTGACAGAGATATTTTACCAAATAAAACAGATGTGATCAGCTTTTTAAAGGGCACAAAAACCCACACGATGAACTGAGACGTGTGCACAGTCCTCTATTTACACAGAACATCTTTAAAGCCCATTGTCAGGGAAAGGCTTGTATGACAAAAAGCTGATTTGTAGATGGTTGACCTATAATGGCAGCTTTAATTGAAGATATTTTGATGTTTTTTTATTCTTTTTTGAAATGATATGTTTGTAGTACAAAGTTGGCATGTTTAGTTATAAAATATCTCTTGTACTTCTTAAACACATTAAAGCTTTCTTGGCTGATTAAATATGCCTGTCAAAATGGATTTACCCTTGTGACAATTTATCTGTCTGCTATGACGGAGTTTTAGGGCTACGCTAAGAAAAAAAATTAAAAGCCATGAAATTACGAGAATTAAGTTGACTAAAGTCTTAATATTACAAGAATAAAGTCGTACGAGGCTTTTTAAAAATGTTAACAGTTCTCTCTTATTTATTTTTTTCACGAGTTGGATTCACAATGCGACCTGTCAATCAATCCAGTAGGCGTTTCAGCAAATGATCAATCCGAAGCTAAATGAGTCGTAATATGATCCGAACTATGACACAATAAAGCAGGTTTACTGCGTTTTAACTGTGGTAAAATTGTAGGGATGGCACCATCTAGTGGGCCTACCTTGTCTGTGCACCCTTGTGTCTCATTATTCTTGATTAATTCCACCTCCTGTTCCCAGCTGTTTGTAATCCTGTCCTGTTTTGTCTGTGTATTTAAGCCTGTCTGTGAGTCTTGTCTTTTGTCGCGTCATCGTTGGGTCTACCCTGTCCTGTCCTGCCGACCTGATCTGATCCTTGCTCCCTGTTTTTGTAAGTTGCTGCCACGTCAGCCTTTGATTTGTTATTTTTATTAAAGTATTTATTTTTGTATTCCTGCGGTCCTGAGTCTTACCTGCATTATTGGGTTCACTCCTGCCCTGCCTTGTCAGAAACCCTGACAAAACGATGAATGTTGAGCATCTTGTAAAGTTATACTTTGGTATAACTTTAACAAATCAGGAGACATTTAATCTGTTAGCACATCAGCATCAGATTATCTGTATCAGGACTTTGAACCTGCTTACAGTCAGGTGGTAGACTCTGATGGGCTGCAGCAGCTCTCTGCAGGTAAGAAGCATTTAGCTTCGGATTGGTCATTTGCTGACACGCCTACGGGATTGAATGACAGATCGAGTTGTGGATCCGACTCGCGGAAAAATAAATAAATGAGAGCTGTAAAGAAATTTTTTTTAAAGTCTCGTACAACTTTATTCTCATATTAAGACTTTAGTCTCATAATTTTATGGCTTTTACATTTTTTTTGTTTGTTAGTGTGGCCCTAAAGCTCTGTCAACCTTATTAGTAAAACAATGCAATATTTTGATTTTCTTTCCACTTCATGGAGAACTGATAGTCTGGTTCTTCTAGCACCACTGTTTGACCTTACTAACCTGGGAACTAAAACCTCAGCTTGTTTTGTTTTGAATTGAAGACATTATGCCCCAGGCAGCACGGTGTCTCATTTGGTAGAGCTGCTGCCTCTCAGCAACCAGGTCACCCCAGATCAAATCCTGGCTGGGGACTATTCTGGATGGAGCTTGCATGTTCTCTCCGTGCATGCGTGGGTTTTCTCCGGGTACTCCAGTTTCCTCCCACAGACAAAAAACATGCATGTTAGACTGATTGGTAACTCTAAACTGTCCCTAGGTGTGAGTGAGAGAGTGAATGGCTGTTTGTCTCATTTGTCTCTACCTGTATGTGCCTCTGTGATGGATTGGAGACCTGTCTAGGGTGTCCCCCGCCTCTCACACAGTGATGGCTGGACATGGGCGCAAGGGACCCCCGTGACCCGAAAAGGAAGAAGCGGGTAAAGATTTTTCATTCAAACTTTATTTACACAGGTTAGTCTCATTGAGTCACGAGGATTCATTTACAAGAGAGACCTGGATGGATGGATGGATAGATGGATGGATGGATGGATGGATGGATGGATGGATGGATGGATGGATGGATGGATGGAT
>JARVLU010001586.1:20731850-20742111 GCA_031762415.1 Simpsonichthys santanae
AATATAAGTTAAAGTGCTATGCATATCATATGGCTGTTACTGAATATATGTCACCAGCTCTTACAGCTGTTGCACAAAATTTGTAGCAAATAAGCCTAAATAAGAGGGATATGTTCTGACAAAGGAAAGTATATAAAATATCGGTATCAGCATCAGTTATCGTCCAAATAAGTTTTAACATATCGTCATATCGGCCAAAAATCCAATATCATGCATCCCTATTAAATTTCAAACAATATTATCATTTATCTCAATAATTTTTGAGACAATTAATTGCCCAGCAAAATTTGTTATCGTGACTGGCCTATACACATCTATTAACACAACCATACAATGCACACATTATTACCACTATATAGGTTCAAAGTGTAGGATTTATTGATATTTAATGGTAAAACTGTAGACTGCAATGTCTTTCTTCCTTTGAATCATTTAGATTAAAATAAGAATAGTTGGTGAGTGACTGAATAAGTGAATGAATGAATGGAGCCTCCCTAAGCGAGTGATTAGTTATTAATGATGTGAGACAATATTTAAAAAAAAAAAGTATTTATCATCAGATGATATAAACTGTCCTTTTCATGTAACAACAAAAATAAATCATGTACTTTACCTAATTCTGCACTAATAAAAACTAAATATAATACTATTTGTTTTAGGTCTGCTGACAGATTGCATGTTGTTAACAGGATAACCTCAGTGCAAATGCCCTTGAGTTGGGAGTGAGTAAAATGGTTTCAAGCAGGCCAACGTTACCTGGGGAACCCTGAGCGGACATGCAGACCATCTACGTTCTGGCTGATGAGGTATTTGAGGTATCCGGCCCGTTGCAGTCCCAGGAGGGCCATGTGAGTTAAACTGGGGCGGGCATCTTCAAATGTGGTATCAAAGTGAGGCGACTCGCCCTTTTCTTCTAACGTCCACACACCCCTGGGTCCCCTTGAAGAGAATGCATGAAGAAGGCATTAAAAAGATTGGAGAAGTGGTCTAACATCAGAGTGGAGGAAAAACATGCTTGTGTTTGGTGACTGATTTTGTAATTAATAATTGAGTAATAACAGGGCAAAGATGAGAAACGTGAAGAAGAAAAAAATCACGACAAAAGAACATTTTAGACTGGAAATATTGAATTTGTTGTCCAGACAGGGTTCAGTTTGTGCTCTTTATCAGTTGGTTTTAAGCATCTGGCTGAAGTGATGAGCACAGAGGTGCCAGACTCATCCAACATCCTGCTACTTTAATTCAAATCTTATCTCTATGCATCAGATGAGGGAACGCACACAGCGAATCCTCAGATGCATCTGCAACAGACTCATCTATCGCTTTTCTTTTGAGCTTTCAGCTCGATCTTTCATCTGCAGAATGGCTTAATGCATGCTCAGCAGAGACAGGTTCAAAGGCTCATCAGCAGAGAAGCATCAGGGTGTAGCACGTCATTACCATCACATATCACCCGTCACGTGACAATGAAAACTAATACAAAGCTGATATGTTTATATGCTTTGATGCTGTCCATCATGTATAAAGCAGAATAAATTTCACATTAGTGTTCCTTGGTTTTACTGATGTAACTTTCAAGGTCACATGCAGTTGACTGACAGATGGATCAATCAAATATTTATGTTTCAGATCCCTAAGCATGCGCATGTGTATAAAAAAAAAAAAAAAAAGTGATGATTTACATCCATCCATCCATTATCTTTTACCCGCTTCTTCCATTTTGGGTCATGGGGGTCGCCGGTGCCCATGTCCAGCCATCACTGTGCGAGGGGCAGGGTACATCCTGGATGGGTCACAAGTCCATCACAGGGACACAAATGAGACAAACAACCATTCACTCTCTCCTAGAGACAATTTAGAGTTACCAATCAGCCTAACATGCATGTTTTGGTCTGTAGGAGGAAACTGGAGTACCTGGAGAAAACCAACGCATGCACAGAGAGAACATGCAAACTCCACCCAGAAAGGCCCGCAGACCAGGATTTGAACCAGGGACCTGCTCGCTGAGAGGCAGCAGATCTACCAGTTGAGCCACCGTGCTGCCCCTGATGAATTACAATTCAACATGTTATTTTCCTCAAGTAAAAATGCTTTAATCCCTCGTTAAATACAAATAAAATCTTAGTTTTTGCATCACGAGTTTGAAGGTGTGTGGATTTATTGGGCGCAAAAACAAAATAAATCTTCATGTATTTTTTATTTAACCTTTATTTATACAGGTAGTCTCACTGAGTCACGAGGACTCATTTTCAAGAGAGACCTGTTTGGGAGCAGATGGTGGGGGTTAAAGTCCTTACACAAGGGCCCAGAGTGGGGCAAATGAGGGTGGAGGCTGGTGTGCGTGTTTCACCTTTTACACCCACATTTTTTATATTGTCTGTCTGGGGAGTTGAACCGACGACCTTCTGATCATAGGCCCACCTTCTCTAACCTCTGCGTCCCCACTTCCGTGTAATAATGAGAACCAAAAGGATGCCTTTTTTCAGCTTGATGTGACAAATAACAAGCAAACACCACCCTCCTCTGCTGCACAGAGGTACTACAAAAATAAAATAAAAGTGGGAACAGAATCAAGGAGGTCTCCTTGTGTTTGCAGAACACAAAAAAAAGTATCTCACCAACAGTCAGCCAAGTTTTAGGGCAGCAAATCACTGATGGTCAGAGTCACAATGACAAAATGTGACCTCTGAGTTTTGTTTTTTGTTTTACATTATGAAACTTTATAGAAAAGACAAAAACAATGTTTTGTTAGAGCTTTCTAGGTATCACATCCCACCTTGTGCTACAAGCCAAATAAATTACGTTTAAGAACAGAGGAAAAAGGGAAAAAAATACAGTACATTACTATATTATTCATGGAAAATGAACATAAATGTATCAGAAAGGCTCAAGACATAAAAGATGACAGACCCTACTGGTGATGCAAGGATTAAAAAGAAAGATTTTATTTATTTGAAGAAAATCGATTTTTAAAACTCTAGCAAGACGTATGAAAACATCTGGATGTTACTGAAGAGTCCACATCTCTGCAGCTTCTCGTTGACAGAACTAGAAAAAGCATCAAAGCAGCAGCAACAATCTTAATTTCATCCAGTTGATGGGTTTGTGACAGTTTAAGAAATAGTTCATTTCATCTGTTATTTCCTGGATGAGTGAAATGTTCAAAAAATGTGTGTATAAGCTCTTTCACCAGCAGGCTTTGAAAATACAGAGTAGCTTGAACATAACACAAAATAGTGTATGCAAGAGAAAGAGAGAGCTTCTGAGAAAACTACCAAGAGAGGTCCTGCTGCGCTGCTTTGATCAGTGGAAAGCTTGTACCACATGGGGAAATGCTTTTCTTCATAAAACTGAATCACAGCACTCAAGCTTAAAAAATTTCTGCTCACATCTCTGCTCCTATCAACACTTAAGGTGCTGGAAGAAAAAAAAAAACACAAGAGCTTTACCAGTTTTTATGCAACCTATTCAACTTTAAATCTAGTTAGCAAACAGAATATGAATCCCAGTGAAAATTTAAACTGATACAGAGTCATCAAAATATTTATTTGCTCACTTCAGATGTGTTTTTTGTTACATGTAGGCAAATGAGGGTTAAATCCAATGGCCACTTCAAGTCAGTATAAATAATACACTTTCAACAACATTTCTACTGTTTTTTTGCAGCCTTACGTTGTGTACTTCGTGATTTACCTAGTTTAGAGGGAGGGTGTGTGTGAGTGTACAAAGTACCTCAAACAAATTACAGCAGTACTTCAAGACAAAATGAAAAATCTGAAACGATCTGATTGTGTCTGAATTGTGTGGTGATCTGGATTACGCCTCACCTGAAGTCAGGGATGCCTGTCGAGGTGCTAATTCCAGCTCCAGTGTGGACAACCAAGTACTGACATTCTTGAATCAACTGAGCAAGAGTTTCCACCTTTACCTTCAGCTCTTCCGATGTATCAAACCTCTGCCACAGAACAGAAACACAAATTTCAACAAATGACATGAAGAATATAATCTCCACCTTAACTCAAACCAAAATAAATTGCAGGGTGTATTGAGAGATTTGTCACATTACTTCTCACACAACCCTTTTTTAAATATTTATACACATGAACAAAAGAAGAGGAAAGGAATGTTTGGTATAAAACACTTAAACCTTACACATATAAAATTCTTAAGAGCTTAAAAATCTAAATTACCATTAATAATCCAGTTGTTAAATAAACAACACCTGATATATTAACTTCCAGTGATTATCCTTTGTATGCTCCTATCAGTCTATTGATGTAGATTTCTGTCCCACTCTTCTTTACATCAGTATTTCAGTTCTTGATGGTTCGTTTAAGAAAAGCTCCATTAAGGTCCCACTTAATATTTATCGGGACTGAGGTCTGTAGTTTAACTGTGTCAAGTCAACATGTTGATTTTTCTTTCCTGACATTTTGATGTAGAAAACTTGCAGTACTTGAGATTGTTGAGCATGACACACTGTAATTTCTGTCAAACTTCAGCCAAAAAACAGAGGAAACGGGTAAACAAAGGAAAGGTTAAGAATAGACATCTAAACAAGTCCAAAATCAGCATCTGTCTATCTCCGTACTAAGAGTTACATGCAATGTTTTTTTGTGCATTTAATGTATTTGAGTTTTTTCAAACTTGCACATTATTATCTAAATATACTGGTCTTCTTTAATCACAAATCTTTGTTTAAAAACTTGGTGAACTGCAACCCTAAGAAGTGCTGCAATATTCTTTACAGAGAGGATCAAGTTTCTTCTGGTAAACTCTGACAACAAGTCCAACTTGTTTTGTGCTTTTTAAATTGTTCCATCATAAACTTTAATTTCCTGGCAATTTCTCCTCTGACCTCGAGGTGAACTTGCTGGGATGTCCACAGCTAATAAGATTGGCACATGGACTGAATTTGACCTGTGAATTATTTTTCACACTTATAGTGAAACTTTTCATCAAGACATTTTGTTAACATTCACCTGCATGATTAAAATCAGCAGATAGCTTGTTTCTGCTTTAACTAAGGTGGTCAATGGTCATATTGATAATGAAGAGCATTTGATTCAAAACACCTGGCTGGTACTTATTCTTCAACTCCAAAAGGTTTTTTTTTTTTTTTTTTTTTTTTTTTTTTTAACCCACAAATTTAATTTGCTTCTACATTTTTATTGCAGCAAACATTTCTGTTAAGTCCTGAAGAGATACATTGTCCTACTATAACCTTAAAATAGAAACAAGTTGTAATTACTTGTTATGACTGCACACCAAGTGGAGTTTTTCATAATAAACATTGCAAAGAAGAAAATTACATTTTCTACAGAATATTCTGCAGGTATTGTATTTTACCATAATCCTTTTTCTTGACTTCACTAATGGGAAATGTTGCACTTTATACAACAGCCCCAAACACAAATATTTACAAAACGACTTAATGTCGTAAATTATTAAGTAATATGACTGCTGGCCATGCTAGTTGTGGCACAAATACACCCGTACACATAGAGCTCAATCTGCAAAAGAAGGTCTGTTCGGTAATCGGTGTTTTTGCACTGGCCTCGTATTAAAACTCAAACCAATTAGCTCGAAATACACAAATGCTGCTAAGCTAACTACCCGTTTCAAAAGCTCTTAATAATTAGAGCTAATATTTATATTTTACCTCAGGTAGACCGCAGACACCTTTATCTGCGTAAGGTGACAGCCCAGCAGCATAATTGACGGACATGACTTTACTGGTTTATGTTTTTGGAAACAGTCCGTGTATCCTAACAGTGTTTTTTCTCCGGACCGGGTATGAATGACGTCATCACAGAGCGTCAACACTGCTGCGTTAAGGTACACTGGGAAATTAGAGAATGCAACTGTACCGGTAAATCAGGTCCTCTGGACGGACGGATAAAAAAAAAAGAAAGAATTAAATAATTAAAAACTGAGTGTAATACATGAGTTTTTGTGTTTTAAATGGTTTTAAACCACTTTTTTTTTTACTCTCATTGAAAGATGGAAGTACAGTATTATATGGTATAGTTTCTGCCATACTTCAGTAAGCTCTGTCTCGTTCCTACTTGCCCAGAGCTTCTGATCCGTTCAAGATAATTTAACTAAACTTGATATGGATTTGTTCCACCACTGCACAGCATGTCTCATATTCATCAGATCACCCCAGCTCTAAGGTCAATGACACAAATCAAGGTCAAAGTTCAGCTTTGCTTGTCTGGGCTATTTCAGTAATGGTTTGTCGACAGGTGTGTAACGTGAAGTATGCAGTGCTCTTGTTTAAGGCAGCTTAGGCTGGGGAATATGGACCAAAATTAATATCACAATATTTTTAAGATAAGTGGCGATATATGATAAATATCTCAATATTCAAACATCTGCTAAGTTCATGGCACAAACCAATGCAGACATGTTCCTGTTTTTAGTACAGTACTGTATTTTAAATTGCTTTATAATGTAGCTGCTTTTGTTTTGATATAATTTTCTTCCATTTATTTTCTTAATTTATATACTTTCTTTTATGATTGTCAATGGTCTACTGTTGTCATCATTCTTTGTTAAAATCAGAACTCTTGTAAATGAGTCCCTGCGGCTCAATGAGACTAACCTGTATAAAGTTAGAATAAGGAAGCGGTATTTTATTTAAATTGCTGAGATAAAGAAGAAGTATTGCTAATGATTTCAGTCATTATGGATAAATACATTATTTTCCTGATGAAAGTGTCAACACATTGCTTAAGGTGCAACTAATGACTGTTCTCATTACTGATGTATTTACATTTTTTCTAATTAAGAGCTTTTTATTCCATACTTATTATTAAACTAAGCATTTCAACTCCACTCCTCTGAAGATTTGCATCTATGAAATGTGTTGTTTTATATCGAATAAATAAATGAACAAAAGTATGAGCGAAAAAAGAAAGGTGTATATCATCTGTGATCGTGACTAGAGATGGGAAATAAATTTGAATGGAGCCGGATCTTGTGGATTTGATTGGATTTTCAAAGAGCCATTCACTTTTAAATGGTAATGGATGTCACTACGCACCACCGTGCTGTGACAAGTCGTAGGGGGGGTGGTTAAAAAGTAACTGTGAGTGATGACAAAAGGCCAGATACCTTAAGAGAGATTTGGCTAATTAGGAAACCACATCACAATCATGATCATCCCACGGCTCCTTTAAGCACTGAAGACCGTACTTTTTTTTTTTTTCCCAAATAAATCTTTATTTTTCAGTTTTAAATAGCTGAAATAAAAAAAAAGACAGGTAAATAAAATAATTTGGTGATCATTCATACAGCTACGTGTGCATATTGATTATGGTTCCTGTGGAAGCTGTAAACCAGCGCTGAAGACCACCTAAAGATGACATAGTTGCTTAACTTCATTGTTTTGTCGCATGTAATTTATCCTGAGAAATTCAATATGATGTCCCAATTAAAAAGTAAATTAATCAATAATGCTGACTGAAAACAACAAAAATAAACACAGGACACCCAGATACTCTGAAAATAGCATCAAAACCACTCTTAATCACAAAAATAGAGATAAAACGAAGACCTAAATATTATTCACTTTCACTTGCAGGGCTGAAAATGTTTAAAAATCCTGGTCACTTTTCGACAAACACCATCTGTGGGTTTCGTGAGCAGCCATTCAAGTAAACGTTGAAAGCAGAATATCCAACTCAGAAAATTTAAAAAAAAAAAAAAAAAAAAAAACAGGAGTTTGCCAGAAAGCAAACAAAGAAAAGATGAAAGCAAAAACACTGGCCAAACATAGTAAAATGTCTTGTACACACTTGTTTCAGATCTTTGGGTCCATCAGGCTGCTCAGAGAGTGACCCTGAGGAGAAATACAATTCTGATCAATATTAGTTCTGCCCCCATTGCCCTCAAGATCGTATCTTACATCATTTTAAATTCTGAGCTACTTCAAAAAACACAACCCCACACTGAGTGACAGCGAAAACACATCCAACAATAAACAGAAGAAACCCAGCAACGATCAGTTTCATGTTAGTAAAAATGTTCACGTGAGAAACCGACCCTCTGACTGAGCCAGCCAGTCCTTCAGACAGAGTCCTCCATCGTCACAAGTCTTTCAGGAAGTGAGGAGAAACAGTCCACCGGTAACAGACCAAAAAAAAAAAAAAAACTTTCGAAGATGTTCTAGCATGCACAAGAACTTTGAAAACACTGCCACACGACATTTCGTTTGTCGTCCTTTTAAAAGGCGTTGTGAAACTCGGAAATATTGGAGCGTTGCAGCTCTTTATCCGGAACAAGCAAGCAGCCTGAATTCCATAAAAGTTTCCATCGCTTGAGCAACACCCGGTTACAATGAGAGAAATAAAGATAGGTGAGAGAGGCTAAGTAATGTTTTGAAGAGTTTGCACCAGTTCAAATGTTATTGTTGAGGGTGGTGTCTAACCAACTACACTTTTTCCTATACACACGACTGGATCTTGTGAGCAAAGTGACGTTCAATAAAGATGAGGGAAACAATTATTTTAAACGGGAAAAAAAAGATTTTTGTGCTGGTGCAAATCTGACCAAAGTTTGGCCTCCTCATGGTGAGAACACTTAAACCTCCGAGACTCAAGGGGGAAAAAAAAAGAAAAGCTCTTGTACCGATTTAGAAGAAGGAAGCTTCCAATATTTCTCGGTTGTAAACCTGGCAACCCAGGCAGAGATGAGGGTTGAGCATACGATTCGGCTTTCTGACAACAAAAACATCACGACTCCTCGTTGCCCGAGTCATCCTCGTCATAGCAGCAGTCGCCATCTCCCTCCTCCACGTCGTCGTCTTCATAGTAATAGTCATAGAAGAGGTCGGAGCCTTCGTCGGGGGCTGGGGCGCGTGTACGGACGCAGTACTCTGCAAGTGTTGTGGGCACCTTCACGCCATCTCGCTCAGCTTCTGCTTTGGTGGCCATCACCTGTTTCCTGAGGAGGATTTTACGAGTTGAATTATATTTAAATACAGTATTTGAAGATTTTATGACATGTGAAAACTAGAGTGACTCAAACAGCTTAAAACAAGTCGACTGTTTTTATCTCTCTAGTTATTAAAGATGCTACACCAGTGGTTTACCTGATGATCTCTACATATTCCCGGTCCTTGCCTTTACTGTCCCTCCATTTGCGGTACATGACGGAGGCGTCCACGTTGGCAGGAGAGAAGGTGTTGGGTTCATTGAGCAGCGAGATCACACTTAGTAAAATTGTCCTAAAGGCAAAAACAAGAGGGAGAGAGAAAAAGAAAGCAAACAGACTATTATAATGAATAGTTGCCACTTTCAAATAAGTTTTTTTTTTTATATATATATATATAGGTAGTCTAAAATATTTATTCTCCAAGTTGATTGTGTATATAACCTTTAAAAGTGTAAACTAGAGCCATGCAATGAGCACGCTACTTATTTCCTGATCCCAAACCGAAGAGTTTAATGTAACAAGTCATTTGGACTAAACTTGAATAATTGATTTTATTTTGCAGCAAGAACAATCATTTATTATTAAAATGAAGAACAAATGTAGTCAGTGGACATGTATTCCTCCTACACCAGATGGCACTTCACATTTAACAAAGGTGGTTTATTTAGTAATGCCGTTGTGAGTCATTTCAGGAAGTAGAATGTAGCTACTGCAGTTTGTGGTCACAGCCTTGGTTAGTTTTGTGCTTGGGGCGCATGTAAAATCGTGCACATATCTTTTTCCTGGCTTCTATTTTTATTGTGTTATTTCTGGTAAATGGTGTTATCGTCTACAGAAAATTAAAAAAAAATCCCAGTGTGCAAAGCACCAAGTAATGAAAACCATGATATTTTAGTCCTGATGCATGCTCAATAATCCAGGTAGATAAATCTAACAAGGTTGAGTCAGGGCTTCTGGTCAGATTCTTCTTTGTTGAAACCTTTCATCTTTTATCCAAGAGTTCAATCGATCAATAGAGGACGTCATCTCCTCTGTGGTCCACACTGCTCTCACCCACCTGCAACAGAAGGACTCTGTCTGTCTGCGCTTTGTGGACTTCACATCTGCCTTCAACACCATGATTCCCCCAGACCCTGATGGACAAACTAATTACACTACGTTCCTCTCTATGCAACTGGGTCCTAGACTTCTTAACCAACAGACAACAGTCTGAACACGACTTCTCCTCCTCCACCTTAACGGCACATTGTTTTTGTACTATTAGTGCTTAGTGTATTCTTAGTTTAGTGAATGTAGTATATTCTTAGTTCATGACTCGGAT
>JARVLU010001586.1:20782179-20804588 GCA_031762415.1 Simpsonichthys santanae
ATCGCACATACACACTACAGGCAGATGCAGTCAAAAAGTTTTTCTGCACTAACAACAGTTACAGTAAATGGCAGAGAGCAGAGTTTTTTTTTTATTTGTTTGTTTGTTTTTTGGTGCTACTTAACCTTTTTTTCAGCATGTAGGAGCAAGCCAACAACATCCTAGATCCAAAGAAACATTCATGTATTCCCCAGTTCGGATGCAACTATGATCATGCTGCCACTGCATGTGCAATGCATGCAGCTGAGCCAGCATCAGGGTTACCAGATTAACATTTTTTTTTAACCCCTCCTTTTCTATGCACAGGTTCACCATGCATACACCTCACCATACAACCTTCTCCCTCCAAAATATGTGCACTCAGCACATAGTTTAGTAAAATAAGCTATAATAGTTTGTGTCAAAATACAATCATTTTAAAGCGTCTGTACAATAGTTCACAATTTCTTATTTGGCAACCCTGTCTGGCATGGAAACTACAGTGGGTCCATGTAAACAGGCTCTTTTATTTCCTTCCAAATAAACACTGAAAAACACTAACGTTTCCAGAAGTTGTTTTTGTGTAAACGGCCTAAAATTAAGGACGTTAATCCATATGCTGCACTTGTGTTTTGTATTAAATTAAAAAAACAATATTCAGTGATACTGAAAACCAATGTTACAGTAATAACACAAACATCTGACACTTAAAAGTTTTTGAAACCACTTTTGCAACAACTTTACAATCTTAGGACCTACTGATATCCATTTTGAAATGTATTATACTTAGAGATGTCCTAACCAAAGTTTTGTATCTGATTCGAACGCAAGAAGCAGTTTATGCATCAAATGATGGAGAGAAAAAAAAGAGGAAAAAAAAAAAAAGGTCACTCATTTGTAATATAAATTGAAAGGTTACTGCATGTGTACAATACGTAAAAATAAACAAAGTTTTGATTTTTATGGACTCACATCAGTTTCCAGCAGGTTGTGCATGGACATCTCAGCCAGCTCTTTAGACTCATGGAACTTCTCCAGAGCCTGCCTGATCTCCTCGTCTGGGATTTTCCCCTGACGTTTCTTTTTATAGTCATAGTCAAGACGACGACCTTCCAACTTCTTTAGTTGGTGCTGGGAATTAAAACCACATGAGAAGGTCATTGAGATTTCACACACTTTTACAAATAAAACGTACAAAGTAGTGTTTTGACTCATTCTTGACGTTTAAATGTTATTTATCAAAAGTGTGACTCAGACCATTATAAATATGGATTTTAAAGTGTTTGTGGTTTTCAACACTGCTGCAGCTGACATACAGACTGTGGAGATCACAGCTCAGTGCTAAGCCTGTATGAACAGGCTGCGCCTTTAATTCTACCTGAATGTCTTTGATATCCTTGTCAGCAATTGCTTGGAGTGGGTCAATAAAATTCTGCTTGACATCAATATCCAGCGCATCCTTGACCTCAGCCATCCTCTTCATTGCTTCTCCAACATCTACAAGAGCACCACCTAAAAGCACACAAACACAGTGGACCATTGTGGCATATGTTAAAATTAACCAGTAGATCTTTTACACAAGAAGTGAGATTTTATTGCAAATTTTTCAAAGAGAAGATTTCCGTAAACTTCTTGCTGTTGGATGACACTGGATGCTAAGTAGGGGGGTAACAAGATCTCGCAAGACATCATAAGATTTTTTTCAAGCTAAAAATTGTCTCGCAGGCCAAAATAAACTTGGTCTCTTGCCTTTTGACTGGTTAATAAAAATATTACTAAATATGTTCCTACAAATTTAAAGTGTGTGTGTGTGTGGCAGCTGTTGAAATCAGCATGTCAGGCACTAGAACCAGAGCAGTTCAAGATGTGTTCGTGCAGCTTCCACAGCCAGCTGTAGCCTCTGCAGCTACAGTACATACTAAGAGGAAACATTTCAGGTGTGCACTTATTTAAAACAAAACAAACTTATGGTAAAACAAAGTGCACATGCTGAATTGTCATCTATGAATCTGAGATACTAGTCAAGTCAAATTTATTAATAAAGCACATTTAAAACAGCAGCTGTTACAGTAAATAATAATAAGATGTAATTAAAAGGCATCAACAAATACTAAAGTATGACTCTCTTAACATAGTAGAAGTGAGAGTAAAGTCTATAGTACAGTACGTCTATAAAACTTTTTAAAAAAAAAAAAAAAAAAAACAGTGCTCCACTCTCCACGCAAGATGTTTACCGTAATATCTATATTCTGTGTGAGCAACATTTCTCCATGATGAAAATAATAATAAAAAAATTAACACAAAGGAGTTTGACTATACTGTAATGTCAGTGAGGACTGAGGTTTTCCATAACTTGTGGTAGCACGGCGGCTTAGTGGTTAGCACTGTTGCTTCACAGCAAGAAGGTCCTGGGTTCAATCCCCCGTTTGGACCCGGGGTCTTTCTGTGTGGAGTTTGCATGTTCTTCTCGTGTTTGTGTGAGTTTTCTCTGGGTACTCTGGTTTCCTTTAAAAGTACAAAACATGCATGTTATGCTGCCTCCAGGCCTCCCATGCAAAAGAGACCAGTGATCTCAACAGGATTTGACATGTTAAATAAATAAATAAAAATAAACTCAGACTCACACTCTTGTATACAAAGATACAGTGTCTGCCTGAATTTACGTTTTATTTTGGGGGTCTTCCTTTGCAATGTTAAGGTGACATTTTATAAGCTGCTTCAATTTTTATGGAGGTTTTTATTTGTAGCTGTTTTGAGGCCATTGGCAAAATGTTTCTTTTCAATAAAAACAGAAAAAGGTGATGAAAGGGTCTGGTTAATGATTGATGCATTGAGTGAAAATGAGAAGGAATGCCACACACTGGCTCAGCTGTAAAGAACACATCAAAATCAACATCAATGTGTGAAAAACATCCATCCACCCATCCATTATCTTTACATGCTTCTTCCTTTTCAGGTCGTGAGGGTCACTGGGGTCACAAGGCCACATAGGGACAAACGAGACAAACAACCATTCACTCTCTCACTCAAATAGGGTCAATTTTAGAGTTACCCATCAGCCTAATACGCATGTTTTTGGTCAGTGGGAGGAAACTGGAGTACCTGGGGAAAACCCATGCATGCACGGAGAGAAAATGCAAACTCCACCCAGGTAATTACGTTACAAATGTATCATAACGCCCCATTTCAGATTATTTTCTTTGCAAATGCATTACTTTCAGTCATTCTACATACACCATTTTCTACATAACATCTTAAATCTCATTCTTTAACTGACTGTCATTCTTACCAAAGCCAGTCTCGTCGCCCATTTCCCGTCCATATTTAGTCATGGACTCTCCAAGCAGGCCCTCAGGTTGTGGATAGCCAGGATTGCTCACCTGTCCACGCATTTTGGACACTGTGTTGAGCATGTTAAGTCTAGCTCTTGTTGCAGGGTTGGGCTGGAGGTACTCTGATGTTTTGTTCATGACCTCCAGTAACGCTTTGCTGGTGATGTCTGCTTTCTGGTGACACAATGTAATGAAGCAAAGATTGACAGCTATTAGACTATGTGAAGAAAAAAAAATATGGCAAAAAAACAATTTTTTTTTGGTTAATTAAAAGATAAAATACCCTTTCAAGTATCTTAAAGTCATTGTCCAGTTTGGTTCCCTCTGCACCTCCAACCTTCTCACTCATCAGCTGTAAACATAACATAGATGTTACAACACCACATATTTATTTTAACATCAGTTCCAAAAATTGTACACAATCAGAAAAAAACAAAACAAAATTCAATAAAAGACATTTGCAATGGAGCATAAAACAAGACCATAAATATTATTTTTAAGTCTTAGCTTTATAAAATAAAAAATAAAATAAAAAAAAATGGCCCTTATAAAATTAACTTATTGTAAATTAAGAAAAAAAAAAAAAAATGACACATTGCATTTTTGGTTCTATTATTAAGCAAAAGGTCAATGATCCATGATTTGTCCACAGCAGATGCTAGGGATGAAATCAAATGGTGACAAAATTCTGCCAAGGTAAGCATATACCACACACAGCTGAGTCTAACAAGAATATCACATTTACAAAAAAGCTGAGACAATCACAATCTCATTGTGAGTGTACAATTAACTTGATCAATGAATTAGTTCAGATACCCACAGAAAACCTGAACAATTAGATTCTGCTTAAATATTTATAAAATACACAACAGTACTACTGTCAATATTAAAAGGTATTTGCACTCAATACTTATATGCCTTATGTTAATCTCTAAATTACAGAAAAGCATGATAAAAGTAGGATTCATAAATATGCGTATCAATAAAATAATCAAATAAAAATCATTAATATACATCTTTATGTTGTCAATGGGGTTGAAAAAGACTTGAAGACAAAACTGGTTCATTCTTTACAAGAGGTACAAAAAGTGTTCTGTTTGGTGAAGTAATTTTTTATTTACAGATTTCATACAGCATATTGTAAGCGTTCTACAAAATGCCTGTAATTTGCTTGTATATTACCAGTAGATGCAAATGCATCTAGGATAATTTAATTTTTCCAGTCTGACTTTTTAAGGTGGTAAATATTAAATGTTTTTGTGCATTTTTAATATGGTATATGGTCCTAATTCCTTATAAAATGAATAAAATATTTATTTTTAATAAGAAATCTGTGGAATGGATCTACAATGCAGGATTATGGCTAGTGCCAGACCACTGAGACTAAACACTGTTTTCAAACTAAGTTATTTACCCCCTATTGGTTTTTGATTTATACAGTCCCTGGAATTTCCATCTACGGTAATTTGACATGCTAGCTTTTCCGTCAGGGAACATCATCTTGAATTCTGGATATGGGACTGAGTTCTGCGTTAAACACTCCTCTGAAATTAAGACCTGCTTTTCCTTTTCCATCTGGACAGCACATTACAGTTTCCTTCACTACAACTACAATCATGGATTATTTTACTAAACAAAAATGCTACTTTTCCAGCCTCAATCGTTTAGCTGGCAAAGCAAAAACAAGCGTGTGCGTGTGTGCACGTGCACACATCTTATTTGGGTCATTTCACTGAGCCGGTCATCATCATCACACTGAAACATAAAACCATAAGACCAGACAAATCAATCAGTCTTCAGCTTATATAAAGCACTGGATGTGTCCATGTTCTGCATGGAACTAACTGTTCATCAACCATGATCTTCAGGGTTAACTGTCCTACATGTTTTAGACATTTCCCTGCTCCAGCACAATTAAAGTGACTCATTAGTGACTCAACATGTCATCAAGTTCTGCAGAACTTTGTTAATGACCCATTAATTTAAACCAGTTGGGTTTTAACCAGGGAAACATCATGCAGAGCAGTGGCCCATGAGTAGAAGGATTTGAAAAGCTGCTGCAGAGAAACATCTAATGTTGTTTTTCTTTTCCGCTGCATCCTTCTGCAGGTGTCGCCACAGAATGAACTCGCATAAAAGATTTGGCAACTGTTTTACACTGGCAGTCATTCCTGATGCAGCCTGGGCTTGAACTAGCAGCCTCAGGATAACAAAACTGTGGCACAGAGAACTGAGCTACCACAGTTATTATTGTTATATGGAAAAGTGTGTTAAGAACTTTTCTGAACAACCACTAATTCCTGGTTCCAAACAAATAATAGAAGAATCTAAGTACCAAAGGAGAAGTAGTCTGCACATTACTGAAAGGAGGAAGCATGACATCTATGTGAAAACCTGTTTTTTTTTCTTCATGATTTGCAAATAATCAAGGTCTGTATGTTTAAAGTACCAGTATGTGTGTAGACACAACATTACAAACAGCAACAAATCCTTCACAGGGGGGCTAATTTGTCTTTATGTGCAATCTGTCATTACACCAGGGGTCCAAATTTTCCTTCCAAAGCACACTACAGTACTGTATAATGAAAAAAACTCTACAATGATTTGACTTGAGCTTAGAAATCTAAAACGGGTGAAAAGTTGACCACATTTCCTGATGCATGCTCAATAATCCAGGTAGACAAATCCAAAAAGTTAAGTCTGGTTTTCTAGACATTAAAAATAATAATAATAATAATAATAATAATAATAAAAAAAATTGTAGAAACGTTTCGTCTTTCATCCGAAAGACTTCTTCAGTCTGAGATGCTGTATATATAGCACCTTCTCATATAAGTGGATCAACCAATTTGCTGCTGACAGCCAAAACAAGCTGCTCACATGATCAAGGAGGACCATCAGTCTAACGATGGATCATTAGCTCCCTGATGGTTGCTTACTATTCACAATCAAGCACTTTGGTAACAGTTTCTGTTTTAAATGTGCTCTCTATAAATAAATCTGACGTGACTTGACTATCAAGGATGTGAACATCTTCATCCCTGAAAGAGTGACCGCTGGCCTGGAGATGAGTGTAGATGGTGTCAGGAGGACTGTGATCAGTCTTACATCGGGGAAACTAAACAGCCACTGGCCAAAAGAATGGCCCAGCACAAAAGATCAACATCATCAGGCCAGGACTCTGGTCTACACTCATTTCCAGGCCAGCGATCACTCGGATGAAGATCCTTGATAGAGAGGAACGATAGTTTGAGAGAGGAGTAAAGGAGGCCATCTTTGTGAAAAGAAAGCGTCCATCATTAAACAGAGGTGGAGGCCTCCGGGTTCAAGTGTCCCCCTCTTACAATGCTGTTATTGCTAGTATCACTCAGCCCTCTGTGAATGGCAAACTGGTATAGTTTATTTGTTGTAAAGAGTGCTTTTTATTTAAAATATCCAAATGGGTCGCTTTTATTTATTTCTACACAAACGTTTTGTTTACTTGGCATATTTGCAAAATAAACGTTTTGTAAGTCTTCATTTTGTCTTTTTTTGGTATCGAAAATTAACCAAACAAAGCCCTCCTTGAAAATGAACCGAAACGAACTGTGATTTTAGCGTACTGTTACACCCCTACGACTGTTCCCAACTTAGAGGGAGGTGAAAGCACCAATCAGCGTTTCCTGTATTATTTTCCTAGGAGGACAACCCACTACCCTAACTGAAGGTGATGACGTAATAAATTAATAAACATCTACGTATTAAACCTATGTGTTTGCACATGACCAATTCACTGCAGCCAGGAGAAATACCAGAACTGATACACCATTGCTCCCATCCTCTCCTTCCACACATTTCCCCAAACTTTGGGTTTGAGTGAATGAGTGTGAGCACCGTAGGAGCGAGCTCAGCCATTTTGAATTTCTCTCACGGTGAGACAGGCTATGTATGCTGCTTTAATTCGTTTAAATAAATATTAACGTTAAAAGACAAACACAGTAGTGCTTCGTTTATCACAGGGTTTAGAGGCCATGCCCCACCGCAATACCTGAAACACCAAAAAGTAGGGATAGTAGTACAAAGTTCTTACCATATTACTAGTAGTAGTAGGAGTACGTAGTTAATTTTGATATTTATATACTGTATAAATATATTAAGGCTTTAAAACCCTGCCCACATTCTTGCAATATTCTGAACAGTGTTTCTAAGCTCTACATGCTCTAAAAAAGCACAGAATGTCATGATTTCAGCTCTCTGCCAGTTTCTCTGCAGCAATCACACTCATCACCTGCTCCCAATCTCCCTCCTTCTGTGTAAGCAAACAATTTAAATTTAAATACTGTACTGTAATATTTTAAATAAACAATCCATAGATTGTTCATTTAAAATATTACAGTACTTAAATTTAAGTTGTAGACAAGAGAAGCACAGCACGCAGCAGCAGCATGGACCAGAAATGTACCGGTACTTCTTGATCAATTACTGTACACTGAAACAACTGAACATAGAAGTTCTAAAATAATAAAAATACCTTTCAGTTTCAACACTTTTATATTTTGTGATTATGACAATTTTACAATGTGACACACTTTGAATTTTAAGTTGGAAGACAAAGGTCGATCAGTGCATCTGGACAGCGAAGGGTTAACCCTTCACAAAGCCGATGCAGCAAGAGTGTGGCAGAGTGTGTGTGGCAGAGAAGGAGATCAGCTGATCGGCTGCAGGAGGGAGCTTTCCCCTGCACCTGTGGGCTGCACACATGGTGCAATTTATTTTAACTAAATAATCCATGGCTCATCCATCAATCAGCCAATTGTGTCATGTCCAATCTCACTTTGAAAAAACGTGATATAGCGAATCCACGAAAAACAAACCGTGAAGTAGCAAGGGACTACTGTATTTAAAATTTAAGTTTAGTCTGTACTCTGTACAATTAAAAAAAAATTATTAGCAATCAATCAGCCCATCACTTCTAAGTTTTGTAAAGGCCCATATGACCTATGGGTCAATCTGTGCATTGACCCATTTTAATATTAGCATACAGTCAACGACTAAATGTGGCTACTTGATAAAACCTTTATCACAAATAGATAAAGGATTATCACTGCCACAATTGGGAACAATTAGGCATAAATATTGATGATTCACTTCCATTTAGTGAGACATGAAGCAGAAGAGGACGAGAGGACAACATTTATGTGAAATGCAGCCATCACTTAAGAGTGTTTTTCCCTGGGTGACAGGTCAAATTAGCTTAGGTAAAATAAAGCACATGTGGGGCAGCTGTGGCTGAGTGATTAAAGAGGTCACTCTCCAATTGGAGAGTTGGGGGTTCGATTCCACCAGCAGTCACATGTTGAAGTGTCTCTGGGCAAGACATTGAAACCCCTCATTGCATCTGATGTGTGTCTCAGTGTATGAATGTGATATAAATACACTGATTAGTCTCTAGAATGATTTGTTCAATTAGCTTTGTTGAGCTGTAGTAGCTGGGTGACTGTATGTGTGTGTAGTAGAGGTGAATGAGGGCACATATTGTGTGGTAAAGAACTTTGAGTATCTTGATTAGATAGAAAGGCAATATACAAGTAAAGTCCATTTAAATGTTGAACGACATAATCAATTAAAAACAACGGATTATTCACAAAACTGAAGATGACCCCCCCCTATGAAGCCAAAACTTAATTTGCATAATTTACAGCCAAAACAAGAAACTTGCAAAAAGAGAGTGAGGGAAAAAAAGCCGTTATCAAAACACAAGCCACTGGTTGTGCAAGTCCTTACACAAAAAGTCATGCTTGCGGTGTCAGGTTGAACTTGGATTCCCAAGCGTCAATCCCCTGCAGTCTGAATTATTTCCAAACTGAGCACATCTGCTCTGTTCTTATGTTGAAAAAATATACAATGAATTTGACAAAATAGGTGTTAGGAAGTCCAAATCTGTTGCACCGGATCAAAGACAAGTCAAAAGTGTAGATGACAATGTTTGTTTACATGACATTCAGATTGATCTGGCGTCAGAGGGAACCTGTGCTTCAGGTTTACATACAGGTAATGTCAGCCTCCGCCTTGAGTCATATGAAAAAATGTTAGTAATGGAAACTGCCTACCCAAAGGAATCACAAACAAACTAAAGACAGAAACTTGTGTTGCAGGAGGACTCAAGTACCAATCATTGTAAAAAAAAATAAAATAAATAAAAAAATGACTGAACACCAGAAAAATTGTACAAGTTTAAATGCACTGGAAAATCACACATTTAAATACAAAAACCTAAATGAAACTAAGTTATATAGCTCTTACCAAGCTAATGTATATTTCCTGGTTAGAAGCTTCACACAAACTTTGCTCTCCAACTTATTTTTGTAATATCCAAAATAATTAGTTCTGTATTAGTTTATTCAACAAAGCAAAAGACGACTAAAATTAAACCAGACTGTTACAGACGATATATCATTCATTAAATCCTCTTTGTCTGAGAAATTACATCAACAGATGGTCTTAATCTTAATGCAGTAAAAACAGTTTCAACCAGCAGCAAAACTCGACAACAAATCACCGACTATTTCTTGAATTAGGAAGAAAAGTAAAATATATTTAAACACATTACTATAGATGTTTAAAGCTAACAATGCACCATGTGAATTAGCACTTCTTGTTAATTTAGTACTTTTCAGAGGTTAGCTAAAGCTAGCTGGATACACTCAGCAGAGTAAGCTAGCTCGGCAGCTGGTAACGATTAGAAAAAATAGTTTTTACCTGACTGGCTTTGTAAAACTGCTTCTTAAACCCAGCGACCGACATTTTACGCAGCCAATGTTTCCAACTGGTCCTGGACTGGAAAAAAAATCTTCTAAATAAAACTAGTGACAAACTCAACACGTCTCCAAAACTTTACGAGGTGGATGAAAAACTTGCTTGGCAACCACAACTTCCGGGCTTGAATGGGGAGTGACCGTCCTGCTGGTTAAAGACGGTCGAAACATGCGCAGTGCTTTGTGCCCGCCTTCAGGATGTATTTTCTATTTGTACATGTTTTGTCAAGTTAAAAAAAAAAAGTGTGGTCAAGTTTCATTTCAGTGTATAAACGCCATTTTAGAGTCAGCCCCAGTTTCAAATCCAACTAATTCCTGTAGCTACTATGAAATGCCAATTAGTAAAAGTTGTCTAGAAGGAAGCTTTTCAGATTTGAGTCATAATTTTAATTTGTTGCAGTCCCCTATCCTGAGCAGGACATTGGTGACAGTGGAAAGGAATGACGCTTGTTTAACAGAACCAGCAGAATCAGGCTCAAGTGGATCCACCCTCAGCTGGCTGACGTTTGAGAGGACATTGCGGATCAGGCGACGTTAAAGTTTATAGAAAAGCAAAGACCCTTGTGTTAGCAGTAAGAGAAACAAGCTACAATTTTCATCACACCACATCAGTGAGATGCAAGATTGGCCCTTCTCACTGACTATAAGTCAGGCTTAAGCCTGGGATAGCTCAGGAAACAAAAGCCTGACTATAGGATTTATCCAAAAGGAAATACTTAAGCCTTGTCTTTAAAAAAGACAAAGTTTCAGCCTCATGGACAGCAAATGGAAGTTGTTGGTTCTTCAAGAGTGGAGCCTGATAACTGAAAGCTCTGTCTCACATTCTGCTTTTGGAAACTCTAGGAACCACAAGTAAGCCTGCAGTCTGAGAGCAAAATGCTGTTTGGAAATATGGAACAATTTCTGTAATTTAAGATAGAGCTCAAGAGCTTAGTTTGATAGAAATCCATCCATTAGCTTTACCAGCTTCTTCCTTTTTTGGGTCGCGGGGGTCACAGGTGCCCATATTCAGCAGCCACTTTGCGAGAGGCGGGGTACACTCTGGACAGGTCTCCAGTCCATCACAGGGACACTTGGAGACAAACAAAATTAGCAACCACTCACTCGTACCTACAGTTTAGAGTTACCTACCAATCAGTCTGTTTTTAGTCTGTGGGAGGAAAGTACCCAGCGAAAACCCACGCAGGCATGGCGAGAACATGCATGCTCCACCCAAAGAGGCCCGCTGGCCGGGATTTGAATCGGGGCAACCTGCTTGCTTAGGGGCGGCAGCTCTGCGTCACCGTGCTGCCCTGAATAATATATTAGTTTCTTTATTTATCTTCAGTTGTTAAAAGAAAATAAATACTGCTGTTAAAACTTTTAGTTGCAAGTTTTTTTTTTTACTTAAAATAAATGTGAAACATTTAATTAAAATCCCATAAAACAGCAGATTCAAACCACACTTAGGTCTTCAGCTAATTAAGACCCCTCATTGTTAGTGGCACGGAATAAGTGGACATCTACAAAGTCCTTCATTCATATAAAACTGTTGCAAAAGTGACAACATGAAATTTCAGGTGGTTTATTTAACCTATCCATTTACCATTAATTATAAATCAATATACAGTAGTTGATTTAAAAAAAGGGTCACCTCTTTGCATATTTTAGAAGATACAGTATTGTAGGTGCATGTTGTTGCATCTTGAAGCAGTTGGAACTTGAACATGCCTTCAGACGGTTAAGAAGTCTTCTTACAGCTCGAGTCAGTGTTGAGTTCAATGGTCAGCAGAGGTACAGCCGTCTGCTGCAGGACTCCCAGTTCTTCCAGTGGCTGAAAATAGCTCTTATTAGCTTGTCATGTTGTCATGGCAGAGTTATTCTGACAATTTTCTTATACAGTAGTCTCATGATTATTAATAGGAGTCTAAAACTCACAAAACAAAAAAGCAAAAGTTCAAATACGACACAAGTGTTTCAAAAGAAAAAGAACCCATTTATTACATTCTTAAAACCACAAAAAAATGTATCCAACTGGAGAACAATATACTGAAAATTGAGTTGGTGTGACTCCGTTTTTCTTGAACTAGTTATATACCTCTTGTACATTTTTGTCATACAGGTAAAGAGAAGGAAGTGAAACTATGTTTTTTTTTTTTCTCTTTTTGTTTTGTTTGTTTGCACAGTTCCTAATTTTTCAGAAATAAAAAAAAAAAATAATATTAAATCACTGGCTTTACAAGACAGAACGTGGAGACGCGTGAAGAAGTTGTGGATAAAACACTGACGCATAACTGAAAATCACAGCAAATAAACATTAAATCCCAATGACAAAAATTGATCTCTAACCTTTTAATCCTACGAATCTTAAATTTAATGTTACAATATTAGGATGAGCAGGAAGGGCTTTGACACGCCGTAAGTAACATTCACAAAAATAGAGCTGTACGTCCACAGTGATTATGGTTACGGGTCTTAGGTGCAAAGGTGTGAGGAGCACAAGGCTAAAAGACGACACGTTCAATAAAGGGACAAGAGGTCACAGCTAGCACCCTGAGCAGCACGCAGGAGGTCCTCAGACTCTGCTCGAGAACAACACAGCACCCCATGTAAGACATCATCATCATCAGCTCAGTGTGTCAGAAAATGGGTTCTGTACATGACAGTTGTAAACAGTTATGGCTGACCTTGTGTGACAGACATGGGATAAAAATGAAAAATAATAAAACAGATTTGAGTCTTACTGGCATGGAAGCAAAACTCAGGGGGGCAGCTGGTAGCTCATGGCCTTAGACTGGTGTAAAGTGGGAAAGAGGAAAACATAAGTGCTTGGTATTGGGAAAAGTGTTGCGTTCAGGGTTAAAGGAGAGGGGAGCTCCAAATGTACAAAATA
The DNA here is from genome assembly GCA_031762415.1 of Simpsonichthys santanae. NCBI lineage: Eukaryota > Metazoa > Chordata > Actinopteri > Cyprinodontiformes > Rivulidae > Simpsonichthys > Simpsonichthys santanae. The sequence continues at coordinate 20,795,157 of JARVLU010001586.1, forward strand.
ATACAACCAGCAGAGAGGGTTCTGATGCATATGGACCGTTGTAGTCCCAGCCTGAAGCTAAAAGAAAAGCTTTGAGTAAAGTACATCGATGCGCTCGTGTCGTACGGACTGCTGGTGGGGAGACCCAGTGTTTCCCCCTTCATTAGACAGTTCTTGAAGTCATCTTTTGCCTTGCTCTTGTCCTTAAGAGTCCAGTTCATCCTCTTGTCTCTTTTAGCAGGGGCAGGCAGCAGCAGTGCAGTGAAAACTTTTACTCAGTTTTTTTTTTTTTTTTTTAAGTTTATTTTTGTTTTTGCCCGTGTTCGAATGTCCTGCCCCCGCCTGCTGTATCGACTCGGCGACAAGTTCCCATCCCTCCCCTTGCCTGGACGATGGACATGCTTTGCCAACAGGGGAGGGGGTTTGTTGCCAGGGAAACCTGAGAATACTGTCAAAAGAGGACAAAAATTCATCCAAAAATAAAAATATAAAAAAAAAAAAAAAAAAAAAAAAAGATCCGAGTCCAATTATCCGTTTTTCTCACATCACTTGTGCATCTCCTCCCACCGTATCATGTGTCGCTCTCCCTCACTCACACTTCTCTTCAAATACTTACATAGTTATCTATTTACATTCTTATTTAAAATATATGCTTATAAATGTGTATATAAATTAAAGATAATTTCATCTTTTCCTGTCGCTAAGTGGCATTTGCAAGGAAAGGGGTGTGTGGGATTGAGGTTTCTCTTTGCATTACAAGAGCCTATGAAAAGGCAGCACCGAACACTGTGGACTGACGATGTGCGTGGAGCTGTGTGTCTGAGCTGAGTGCACACTGATGTGTGTTTTTATTTACCGGTACGTCAGAGAAAAATCTGACCTGCGAACTTGGTCCCTATGAGGGTTCGTGAAAGGATGGCGTCTGCATGAATACACATCACACCGAGATGCAAGGGCATAGAGGGATAGTGATCACGACTGTTCTGTTGGTGATGCCTACTTCTTCATACTTTGTGTGAAGCTGTGTTTTAGTGTGTCAGAGATGAACATTCACCCTTGTGGTTGGGTTCTTGCTTGTGCACTGATGCTAACTGATGAGGTACATTCATAACTAGTTTGGCGATCCACCAAGGATCAAATGTTAAACATCTTTTAGAGCTTGGAGCTTTTCCATGCCACGTGGACTGCTGTGACATTATTACAGTTGTTGCCATTGCTACAATATTCACAGGAACCTGGGCATGTGTGGTCTGTAGTGTAAGGTGCTTATGCCTGCTGGGATAGTGGAGGACTACTCTGGGAGACGGAGTACTTAAAGTCCTGGATTGTCTTGTAACCGCTGGTCGCTGAGCTTTGAACTCTCTATGCTTTGCTGTCTCTCCTTTTGATCCTCTACCTCCTAACACTCGTTCTCCATTTCTCATTTTAGCCTGTCTGTCTAGCTGTGAGTGGAGTCTGGCAGAGACATCTCGCTGCCAAACACTTCTCGGTACAATGGCGGAAAACTGTAGGCGGTCTCTGGGTGGACCAAACGGAAAAACTCCAGTTTGTCAACGTGGAGGTTACAGATAGACTTCATTATGGGCAGCTTGGACACCAGCTGTAATGACAGAAGAAAGCAATGGAAATGTAAAAATTATGGGACTGCATGCTCGTGTTTATAAAAATAACCACTTGGTTTACACTTTACAAAATATTTTAAATACACAACTTTTTGTCCTATTAAAAAAAGAGGGTTTGAAGTTAGTTTTCATAACATCAAATGACAAAGTCTTCCCCTTTGAGAGTTTAATGATCTTATACTCATTGCTGACTCCGTTGTCTCTTTTATCCTTTATATTTTTATCTGGAGCAGTGATATGAGTATTAGTACACACGGCCCTGTTGCAATTTGTTTACCTGTTCTGACCGAGGTTCATTTCCATATGTTCTTTTGATCAATATTTGATTTGGGATGTGCCTCATGGGTGTGTACTCGAACCTCTAGTGTTTGGACTGTAAATACTTTCTTGACTCAGTGCCTTAAAACATAATTTTACCAATAACTTTTTCATGTAGGGGACACTCAGAATTACTTAAATGCTCAAACTTGACAAGTTGATACATTTTCAAATGTTTGATAATGTTCAAACATAGCTCACAACACTTCTTCAGACAGCAATAGAGTTCTGACCCAGTCAAAAAACAATTATCATTTGATGAAATCTGTGCTTGTTGTACTTATGGATGGATTGTCTTTACATTAAATATTTATGCTTTAAAATCTTAATTATCTGAAATAAAAAAAAAACATGAACCTCAAGTGTGAACAAGACTAATAAAATAAGAGACTTTTATCATTTACCTTATCAAGTTTCTCCTCGCAAGCATCACTCTTCTGTATACTGTGCTGCAGAGCCAGGTAGACTTTCTCTTGGAGTTTCTGAACCTTTTGACCTTCTGTCAGCCAGGGGCGATCTGTAGGAGCAACAAAAATTATACCTTACTATTCAAGTTTCCTGTTTTTATTCAATTTTTTTAAATATCTGATACAGTAGGTTGGCTGTGGTGTAATTTCCTCTGTGTTTGTCTGTTAGCAAAAATCTAACAAACCACTGAATTTTAATAAAACTCTCTGAGCAAAATCACGATAGATTAACTTTTGGAGTTGACATCATTCAAGATGGCCACAGCAGTTAAAAAACTTTAGGAAACAGAAAAATGGCGCTGTTATTTTAAAAGTGATTGAGTTAAATTGGGTGTGGTAGTAGCTGAGAGTCCTCCCCATCATATACTGTACTTCAGATCAACAGATATCTTTGTTAAGAACTGTGGCATGTGAGGTGGCGAGGGATATGCAAATCAATTTCATAGCACAGCTCTATCATTATTTTTTTTACACTTATCTTTGATATGTAAGCTGATTTAATAGGAATGTCTAAAACCTTCAAATCAGCACTTTTTACTTTATGTTCAGTGAAGAATGATTGCTATGCCATTTTTATAGTTTACTGCATATGATCTTTGAGTGGTTACTTTAAAAAAGAGTACTACAAATGAAAATATCAAATGCTACAATGTGTTTGCTGACACATAAAAAACTAACAATTAACATCTGAATGAAACTTATGTACACAAACATTTTATTCAAAACACAATCTGTAAAACTTATAAAATAATGTAAAAAAAAAAATGCCCTAGAAAAAAAAAACCCAGGAACGTTTCAAACAGAGAAAAGGAAGATTAAAATGTGCCGGTTTAAAAAACAGCAGCTGTCACTCTTTGACGTGAATGCAGCCTTCATTTGAATAACCAAAGATAGGACCGAACAATGTGAATTTCTTCCTCGTCACGCTTGTCTTCATGAATTTGTGTGGGTTAGAAAGGGAATTTAAAAATAATTACCAGGGGATAAAAGGACAGCGGCGCTGAACAAAGCAATCTCCTCGTCAGAGAGCTGCAGACGGCACAGTCCTCTCCCCAGTTCGAACACGGCGCTCACCAGATCATCACAGCCTGCACACACCACACAGTGCATTTAATACATGACTCATCAAAATCAGTTCTTATAATTGATCCTCTCAACTTATTCATTGAATTGAATCGTTTTACTTTCTGTCAGACTTTTCAGAAGCCAACAAGAACAGCCAATTCAAGGTTTGCCCACTAGATGGCACTGTTGCACAGATTTTCTGTTTAGAGAGTAAAATGCAACATTTGATGGCCTGCTGGCTTAAATAGAACTGAAACAACTGTCTTGTGCTGAAAGTTATTGACAGCTACACAGTTTAAATTATTAGTTTGGCACTTAATGAAGCATGGAATAAAGGACTGCTATCCATAAGCTTTTTAAATATATATAAAAGACTTTCAATTGTGCCAATTATCAGAACGTTTTTAAGTTGAGGCAACAGCATTCTTCAGTGATCCTCACCAAGGGCTTTGAAGAACGGAGCTGAAGCAAATTTTCCATTGAAGAATATGGTGCTGTTGTTGCTGTTGAAGGCGCGGCACATTCTGATGAGCAGGACCTCCAGACAGCCTAAAAAAGGTAGTCACAAACAGAGGAAGAGACGTGGAGACAGAAAAAGAAAAGAGAGAGGGGAGAACAGCAAAAAGCCCAACGTTCTCCCACACGCACAGAAACAGAACACGTGAATAATTTTGGTTCAGATTTGTGCACAGCATATCCAAGACAATGTTGAACCATTTCATGAAAGACGTCCATCAAGGTGTTTTTATAGTTCAAGCCATTTACAAATAGTAAATGCATTGTCAGATATATGCATTTCATTCACATATAAACACAATATGTGTGGATGAATTTACCCATAAATATATATATATATATTTTTTTTTTTCAGATTTGTGTCATTCAGTGAAAATAAACAAAAGAGTGATAAAAAAAAAATAAAATAAAAGATAGAAGGTTGGAGACAAAAAAAAAAAAACAAGCAGAAAGAAACTCAAGTTAGCAAGTTTAAAACTGTTAACACTGGAGGACTGTGAACTTTGTAAAACATGAGTGGACCTTTCAGATAGTGCACCGACCTGCTTTCAGCAAAATGATCTGATCGTTCTGGCACAGGTCCATGAAGCCTGCAATGCGCTTGGCGAACTCCACCACGTACTGGATGGCATTGGTGATGTGGTGCGCACACTGCTGCCACATCCACTCTGCCGACTGCGGGAAGTGCAGCGAAAAAGAGTTTTATGAAACCCCTAAAACTTTCCGTTGTAAAACAATAAATGCTGTCCTGTATTATTCTTGGCTGTGAGTCTGACATACTTTGTTCTGGAAGGCCCGAGTTTCCTCCGCTGTGTACTGGACCCAGGTGAATCTCTTCATGTCTTCAGCGCTGTACTGACATGTTTCCAGGTGAGACTTAAAGATGCTTTTGGTGATGTTCTCTGTGAAACAACACACACATACACACACACCAGTCTCAGTGAGGTCTCATTCTGGGTGTTTGTTGTGGTTCTACAGCAGTTTTGTGCTTCCATGTCCCTTTTTAATAATTCACTTTGCACCATCGGGATGTTCTCCTGCCTCATTTTCACACTTTATCTTCGCAGTCGTTTGATATTTTCTGCATTTTACTCTTAACTCTATTTTTTTCTTTCTAAGCCCCAGAGCTGCACTGAAAACAGCTTGTTGTTGTGATCTACACGTGCATCCACTATCTTTGTGTGCCTCATCCTTTCCAGGTTGCAGGGGTCACTGGTGCTCATGTCCAGCAGTCATGTTGCAGAGGTGGGGGACACCTTCAGTCCATCACAGGGACACATAAAGACAAACAAGACAGCCATTAACACTCTCATTCACACCTAGGGACAATTTAGAGTTACTAATCAGTCTAACATGCATGTTTTTGGTCTGTGGGAGAAAACCGGAGTACTTGGAAAAAACCCACACATGCACGGAGAGAGCATGCAAACTCCACCCAGAAAGGTCCCTGGCCAGGATTCAATCCAACAACCTTTTCGCTGAGAGGCAACAACTCTTCCAACTGTGCATTCTAATAAAACAGAAACATATTTCTCCTGGAGGTTTCTACAGACACCTCTGATAGAGCTTTTGCCCTCGTGCACCCAGTTTGTAGAGGTGACTGTTCTTCCTTTTTACATTTCTTATTGCACTGCTTGCTTTACCAGCCTCATCTTGCCTTTGGCCATAAAAGCTGTTTTTCGTGTGTGTCATATTCAAACAATATGTCTTTGCCCTCGTGTTTCAGTAAATTAGATTGGCTTAGTAAATCACATTTGCTATTCTTTAATTTGGTTTTGTTCAGTGTTTTTGCTTTTTCTCCACCTAGAAATTCACAAATTTCCAACTATACAGCTCTCCTAGATTTTTGCAGCAGTTCATTCAAAGTGCACTAAAGCTGAGAAGCAACGCTAAACAATAATTATCTATCCAGCTGATCCTATTACCGCCCCCCTGTCAAAGCTCTGTGTACAATATCTGTTAGCAAAATATCTCATGATCCAACACATTTCGAACACTTTCTTTAACTGAAACTGTCAAGAAGTAATCTTGATTAACTTCAGGAATCAGTCCAAATAAAGATGGCTGTCACAACTAATCGACATTTACCAACACATAAAAGGCCATGAGTCAAAATTACAGGTAATGGTTTATGTGGTAGTAGCTAAGAGTTGTTCTAAACACACACCACGAGCAGCAACACATCTCACAATACGTGGCTGTGGTGGCCATCTTGAGATAAAGCTGTCATGAAAGGTGGTGGGATATGTGCATTACGTCAAGGAAACTAGGCCTTTAATTCAATCTCATGGTGCATAAATGTTTATTCTTTTTGTTAATGATTCATCTATAAAGAATCAAACATGTTTTGACTTTTTTCTACTACTGTTCTCAAAACTGTCAATAATAAAAATTAAAAAAATAAGTGCTGTGAACTGCTAAGAGCGATTTAATAGGAAACATCTGGAAGAAGTATTAAGTTAGCATGAAACAGGAAATTAATATGAAACTCCGGAGCCACATGAGAAAATGTAGCTCTTGTTAAAACAGGCCTGTCTTTAATATCCTGCCAGTTCTGACCTGCTGTTGACTTATGCACCATCACCATGTGAGGAGTAAAGAAACGTTGTGCGACGCTCTCTTCGCTTCAGGAGGAGCTGAATAGGGAACACGGTTTGTTATTTATCAGCTCCAGACTCACCGAGGTCTGTTACCGAGCAGTCATCGGGCAGATGGTCCAGCGGCGAACGTCTGCGCCCCAGCAGCTGATGGGTGTGCAGGAGCTGGCTCCCGTTGGTGTCTGCCGAGTCCAGCACGGTCTGCTGCGGGGAGCTCTGATGGGACATGGGTGAGGATGAAGACGATGAGGAGTTGGAGGTGTTCCCAGTGCTGGCCCCGCCGCCTCCTAGCAGCTCCAGGCTGCAGTACTCGCTGGCTTCCTCCGGGGTCAGCGGAAGGTCAAACAGGTCAGGCAGCGCCGCAATGTCATCCAGGTCGCTGAGGGTTGAGGTGGAGCCCCCGCTGCTGTAGGACCGACGCAGACCCTCCTCTCCATCGTCTGTGCTGCTGCCACAGACTCCATCCTCCCGGGGCAAAGACAGCGGCTTGGAGCCCCCGGTGCTGGCACACTCTTGGGACTTCTGGTGCTTTTGAACCTCAGCGTAGAGGCTGTCCCGCTGTTTCTTTGACATACGACCAAATTTAACAGCTACAGAAAGAAAACAAACCTTCATAAGAGACAAACTGATCACAAATGGTGTTGCAGCATGAAATTTTTCTTGACAAGAAACAATTTAAACATTTAAAAATGAGATTCGGAGTCCAGCAAGCTCTGAGGTGTGTTCTGTGTGTGTTTACCATCTCGGCTCATGCCCAAAGCCAAACACTTTTGCAGTCGGCAGTGCTGGCAGCGGTTCCGGTTCGTCCGGTCGATCAGACAGTTCCTCTGGCGGGAACAAGAGTACATAGCATTGTTCTGCTGGCTGCGACGGAAAAAACCCTGGACACACACACACACAAACAAAACCATACAGCACGATGGTTAAAATGTTCCCACAAAGAAGTTGGTTAAAGCTGGTGTTTGTTCATTTCTCTTACCTTGCAGCCCTCACAGGTGATGACTCCATAGTGAATTCCTGAGGACTTGTCCCCGCAGATTTTACAAGGGATGACCTCGATCTGAGCTGCAGGACCAAAACAACATTGACACAACAAATCAGAAGGCAGAACACAAATTAAACAGGCAGCTTTTGTTGTGTGAAGAACAGCGACTACGCCCAAAGCTTTTAGTTAAAAGCCATAAAACAACGGGGAAAAACCCCCACGCACGTACTGAGTATTGAACGACACAATGTGCATATTCAGACAAAACTGTCACATTTGTTGCCACACAATGCTTGGTGATCAGACTTATTCTTCTTTAAAAACAGTTCAAATTTGGTGCTGAATGAATCAAATTGAATTGAGATGCAAATCTATATTGCCATTTTTGGCCAGCTACAACCTCCTCCACAAACATGTTCAATATCTAACCATCCTTATGAGCACAGCAGATCAAATAAAGTGACATCTAGCTGTATAGTGGCAAATTGCAAAAGAAAAAAAAAGATAATTTATCCATTTCTTAGAAGAAAACCCTTCCAACTGTCTGAACTACAGCTGGTGTTTGGTTTATTCTTCCAAATCTGCTGTTTAAACACGACCACGCAACAATACAAATATATAAATAGAAATAGGAACTAGGGGTGCACTGATTGCAGTTTTTTGGCCGATCATCGATCACCGATTTCTACCACGTCTGACTTGCCAATTCCGATTTTGGCCGATACCAATTTAGTTTTATAAGCAACACTGTTAGATGTTGTAAGGTCACAATGCGCCTTCAAATTTCAATCTTATTTTATTGAAAAACAGACCCTTGAACAATATTCTAGAAACAATACAAACTTGTTTTAACTGGTCACAAGGTAGTGCTCTGAAATATAAATGAAGTTTAGACAATTGTTGTTAAAACTAAAAAAATCTGTAAAATCGGTTTCTCATGCAAGCATTGGCTGATTTCCGATTTCCCAAAATTAAGGAAATCGGGGCCGATAAATCGGCCGGACGATTTATCGGCCGGACGATTTATCGGTGCACCCCTACAAATTATACCAGAGAATGATGAGTGATTTTTCTTTTCTTCACACTAATGTAATGTCTGGTGCAGGGGTCTGCAACATGTGGCTCTGGAGCCACATGCAGCCTTTGGTCCCTCTGCAGTGGCTCTTTCAAACTTTGATCAAAACTGAATTTTACTGGTTATAACAACAACTAAAAGGGCTACTTTTAGCATTTTTCCTGTAATTTATTTAGCAAATATTTGAATACTAGAAAAATTACAAGGAGTACACTTTCACTTTATGCTTAATTTCTTCAAAGTAAGATACGTAATTTTTCTACAATTAAATAAATCACATAAGAATGCATAGTTTATTGTTTTAGTTTTTAGAAACTGGGCAAAAACTATGTATTTTTTCATTCTTTACAAGAATCTCACCTTTTATTTTGTCTTGAATGTAAAAATATCTGTAAATGTTAAAAATCATTTCATATATTCAGTTTTGTAAAATCACCACTACTGTCCAGAAAAGCACCCTCCAACAAACAAAGTGGGTCGTGGGCCACCAGTTGAGAATCCCAGCTGTAACAGATATTGTGGCTCAGGACACATTTAATTGAGTGAACAAAGGGCAGAAATGGCTCTTTTCATCGTAAAAGTTGCAGACCCCTGGGGTTTATCTATCTATTTATCTGTCTGTCTGTATCTATATCTCTCTATATACTGTATTGATATCTCTATCTCTATCATCTGTATCTCTAGCTATATGTCTGTCTGTCTGTCTGTCTGTCTGTCTGTCTGTCTGTCTGTGTTTTCATGTTGCTGTGTTCATCTGCTCATACAAACTCATGTTCGTGCTGCTGTTTGGAGTAATGTTATTCTATGA
>JARVLU010001586.1:20842453-20853275 GCA_031762415.1 Simpsonichthys santanae
ATATATACATGTACTGTACTGTATATGTATGTATATAAAGGTGTCACATTTGTCTTAACCAGGCATCTCTTTTTAATTCACATTTTTAAATTGAAGCAAATGCTGTTTAATACAGTGTTGTGTTTGTGCTTTTACATATTTTCTTCGTTCGTTAACATGTAGAAAATAAGGCACATTTTTCAATGTAAGACGCTCTGAAAACACATTCAAACAGTGTGGTTGACCCAAAAACACATAGCAGGTAAGTAAGACCAGGAACAGACAAGCAGAGGTAGAGTCATGTCAAGCAAGATTAAAAAGAGCAACTAGAACTAAAAACAGGAAGAATAAAAAAATTAGGCATTTCAAGAGACTAGCTCAATGATAAAAGCCAAAGTCAAAAATGGATTTAAGACTTTTACAAGACTTGTGTTTTCTCACATTTTTTTTTCATACAGATAAAATAGCTCAAATAAGCATTTTGAGGGTCAAATTTGAACTTTTTCATTCATTCTTTTTTCCTTTTTCAACTTTTCAAACTGAAATTTCCATTGTTTTCTAAGTCTGAATTGCTAGTTCAAAATACTGTACTTTGTACGTACAAATAAATGATAACACACAATTCTTCTATATGACAAAGTAAAATGAATGATTCCTATTTCTTTGTAAAACAATCAGGTCTTTCTGTTAAAAATGTCTTTGCACACAACTGCTCTGATGGAGGCATTTTGGGTGGGAGTAACCCCGCGCTGACTTGACGCGAGTGGACAGTTAGATTGTTGGTTTGTTGCATGAGTGATTGACAGGCTTTGTTCTAACATCCTGCTCCGCTCACACTGCAGCTCTACAGAGTTTAATGATCCTGTAACTCTTCACCGAGGCCGCTGCAGCTCAGAGAAAGGTGCACAGTCTTAATATGATAGAAGGAACCTGCGATGAATGAGGTTGTTTTAAAGCGAAAAGGGGGTTCTCTCTGAGTTGTACTTATACAAAAACACTGGTTATCAGTAAGTGTAACTCAAGAGACTTCATAAGTGTGAGCACAGGTGGAAGCAGGTGCTCGATATCTGAAGCATCATGCCAAGATTTGATTCACACTCACTTTTCTGGGTTGAATCCCTCCACCTCCTCCAGAAATACGCTGCTGTGAGAGACTGAATCTCCACTAGGAGTCATTAGGAACTTAAGGATGGTCCCTCGGGTGGAGCCCAGGAACAAGACTGTACAGTTCTTGTGGGGGCCTGCTTCTGTGTCCACCACCATGGCTGTCAGCTGGTACCTATGAACGCATGAGCTGATGAATTAGATCAGTGAACTGCACTTCCTGCGTTAGAAACAGGCAGCGCTGCATGTTTTCAGCAGTTTTGCATGCAAGGAAACAGAAAAAAAGTGTGTTGTGCACCTTCCCATTGTCTTGACCACCCAGGGTCTATGTCCCAGCAGTGGGACGGTTTCATCCATGAGAGGGTGGGTCTTCACAAAGTTCAGCACCTCGTCCGGCAGTGTGGTCGAGGTGCTAAATCTGGATCCCTGCACGGCGCATCCCCCCGGCCTGCAGACACGAGGAGGAGCAAGAGAAAGTGGGGAAAAAACGAAAGGTGGGAAAGAGAAAATGAAAGAGATAAGATTATCTTATTTATCTCCTGGAGGCTGGCGGGGTCTGTGAGGCTGTGGGACAGATGCTCGGGACAGCAGCGCTGCAGTATTCTGCTAATTTTATTATTTTCTCGCACACACTTACCTCGGTTTAGGCACTGCCTCGTCTGGAACAGGTGTCCAAATGGACTCGGGGGACTTTTGCTCTTTAAACCGGCCCTCAAAAGCGTGAGCGAGCTGCTGCATGTCAAACACACAAACTGCAGAGCCAGGGATGCTGCCGGTGGAAAGCAGGAGGGAAAAGGGCGTCAGTATGATGTCATTTTTCAGTTTGTGTGCATTCTGTGAGCGTTCTGGTACCTGTTTGGGGGTGTAGAGAACAGACCCAGGATGACGTCTCGTCCCTGCATGTGGATGATGTCACTCGTGGCATGCAGGAGGTTGAAGTAGAAGTGCGAGTCTCCCGGGATGGAGCAGTTGAGCCGAGCTTTTAGAAACGTAGTCCACTGTTTCTCAAGGACGCGCTGAGAGCCGCCCAGGTCTGATTTACAGACACGCGCCACACGAGATACCATCACCTGGAGCAAGAAAGTGGATTATGATCTTAAAACCTGAAGGGCTGCGGAAGGAAAACAAGGAGGCAATTAAAACAACAAGAAGCAGACCTTTTCTAGGTGATGAAACTCCATCGCCATTTCTCTGAAGAAGAAATAAATATGAGGCCCCCACTCCATGGCGCTTACAAAGTAGGGCTCTGTAAAACAAAGAGAGGCAACACTGTGATGGAACACACACTCTTTTATTTTAGGGAATGAATATCATCCACACCTTAGTGCTATTTACACTAAAATCAATTTATGATGAGAAACAGCAGAGTTACAGCTGCTTTACCTCAAACCTTTAAATTATGTTGTTGGGAAATTTTGCAATGGGTTCCCACTGCAAGATCCCAGTATATTGGTGGTCAGTTCTCTTACCTGCTACCATCTTGAATTTTATCTCAAAACGGTAAATTTGTCTGAGTTCTATGTATTTTTGTGTTTTCAGGGATCACTTAGCTGTGACAGCCACGTTGAACCGTGTTGGTTCAATATTTGATCAGTTGTAAATACACTGTACATCCAATGATTAACTTGTGAAAGTTTCTTTAAGATACATGATGTGGCTCAGATATTTTTCTGACAGACCAACAAGGTTAAAGCCAACAGCTCATGTCAAATAAAAAAAAAGTTCAATACAAAATCAAAAAAGTTCAATACAAAAACTAAAGCTAATGTCAAAGTTTTAAGCAAAGGTTTCACAAAATGTTTAGTACTCTGTATTTATGTTGGGCATGATACTCAGCTACTTACACACTAATATTAGCTCATAGTGTGAATGCTCATGAAACATTCACACTACTGTGATCCATTTTGCTTTCATACGTTTTTCAGCACATTTGTCCTCCCGCAGTTTTCAGCTATTTCAACAAATCTTATTTCAAAACCTTCAGCTCGTTCAGGACAATCCTGCTATGACTTTTGGTATTGGTGTAACTTTAGCTTTTTGAAATATTTAGCCTTTTCTGCAATTTATTTTCTCATAGAAAATTAAATGAACTCATTTTACGTCCTTCAGATCTTATGAGCTGTTTACAACCTTTTTCTGTTCCTTTCACATTTTGTTCTGGTTCAGCTTCTTTCAGTTTCCTTGTGCAAATTAAAACTTTTTTTTCAGCTGTTTTGTCATCTGTTTTGTGCCCCTTTCAGCTGTTTTGTCATCTGTTTTGTGCCCCTTTCAGCTTATTTCTGATAACTACAACATTTTTGTGCTTCTTTTAACTTCTTTCCATTAATTTCAGCTTGTTATGCCCCTGTTATCTATATATTATTATTATCTTTATGCTAGTTTCAGCTTTTTTGGTTATTTCAGCCAGCTGTTTTATGCTCATTTTTGCTTTTTCAACTAAGTCCACTTCCCACCCTCTCATTTCAATCTTTTTTTAACCCCAATTCAACAAAAATGTACTCTCTCCACTTCCTTGTTGTAATTTAAGCTTCTTTCTGCATTTTCAGTCTTTTTCAGCTTTATTTAACTAGTTTCCCCATTTTTGTGCTAATTTCTGGTTATTTTAACCCAATTAAGCAAACAAGTTCTCGCTGCTCTCTTCTGCTAATTTAAGCTTGTACTTGCATTTCAGCTACATTTCAGCAAGTTTTGTTTTAGCTAATTTAAGCTGATTTTAAGCAAGTTCTTCTGCTATAAGCATTTTCACTGCGTTTTCCCAGGAAATGCAATTTCTCTAGTTATTTTTAAATTAAGCTGCGTTATAGCCATTTTTATTTTTTGTAATAACAGTTGGTTGTGGGAGCCATAATAAATTGAGGTGACTACAAATTGTAATCAGTTGTAGCTGTAAATACAATGACTGTTGTGTAATTTTTTTTTATGAATGTCTGTTCCATGGGATATTTTGCAATATTTTGCTAACATACATAGTTGACTCTAAAATATTAACAACAAAATAAATAAAATAAATAAAAAAACAGGTCTCACTCTATTAGATTTTCACAGTATTTGCTGGAAATAAGCCTCAGCTACTAACACACCAAATTTGAGCTAAATTTCAGTAAAATCGACTGAGTCATAGTCATTTATGTGTTTGCTGAGATTGCTTATACGTAGTGCCAGTCATCTTGAATGGGATTGACCAAAACTGTTGATTATCATCCAGTAATTACTTTCTGAAAGTTTAATTCAAATATGATCACTGGTTCATAAGATTTTCTGCTAACAGTACCCCCCCCCACCACCACCCCACACACAAAGATATGGGTAAAATACCCTTTTACCTTCAGCTGTGGGCAGTAATGAGGAGCTGGGAGGGGGGGAGACTAACGTAACTCCTAGAGTACCTCAAACAGCTCTGTAATAAGACCAACACCAACGTGAAACCTTCTGTCCACAGAACTCTCTTATTAAACATTTATGTCCTGTTTAATTAATCAAAATGGACAACAGATAATTTAATAATTTATTCATCTCACTGTGGTCCAGTGTTGACTTGCCAAGGCTCGTTATTTGCCCAAGGCCTTTCGGTTCAATTGCAGACTGAAAACTTTGAGTCTGCAGGGATTCTGATGAACCTGAATGCATCATTCTGTCTGAACATGCTCCTGTTAGAAAAGCTCTATTAAAGGAAGGCCTCATCAAGTCTGCTTCTACTGAATGGAGCGCATTATTCAGCCTGACAAAAACTGTCTTCCTCATATATATAAGCCACTAATTGTAGACAAAAGGGTTCAGGATTTTTAGTTGCGTGCGGGTTATTATGTTGAAGGTTTCTTGGTTACTTTTATAGTTTCATGAAGTACCTCTGAACCATTTGGAGTCATGCTTGACTGTGCGGAGCGCAGGGCTGTCGCCGAGGCTGCGATAGATCACTGCATCGATGGCCAGGAAATCTGTCACTGTGCCGGTAAAAAGACTTCCATCTAGAAGAGAGAGAGAGTTAGAGAGAGAGAGAGAGAGAGAGAGAGAGAGAGAGAGAGAGAGAGAGAGAGAGAGAGAGAGAGAGAGAGAGAGAGAGATGCATGGAGAGAGAAGATTAGGACGAAGAGGGGGGAGACAGAGAGATACAGAGATAGCACAAGGTCAGAAAGATTAAAACCAAACAAGTGATGCAGCCAGAGGTCTGACTATTAATCATTTGTAAAGATAAACTTATAACTGCAGATGTTTCAAAGTCCAGAGCTGAAAACAGCCTACAACACCACAACTCACAATTTGTGATAAATAAAGTGAAAATAAAAACAGAATGCAATGGCATACAATCTCAAAACCCATATTTGATTCACTTTGGAACATCCATCCATCCATTATCTTTGCATGCTTCTTCCTTTTCAGGTCACGGGGTCACGGGGTCACTGGCGACCAACAAACGAGACTCTTCACTCGCTCACCCACACCTAGGGACAATTTAGAGTTACCAATCAGTCTGCATGTTTCTGGTCTGCGGGAGGAAACCGGAGTACCCAGAGAAAACCCACAAACTCCGCCAAGAATGGCCCCCCAGCCTGGATTTGAACCGGCAACCTTCTCAATGAAAGGCATAAGCTCTACCAACTGCACCACCGTGTTGCCTCACTGAAGATCACAACAAACACATCAAATGTTTTAAATTTAAACTAAACAATGTTTAGCTTTTCAGCAATGATTCTAGTTGTTTGACGGCCGTCTTCTTTCTCATTTCATAATGAGTCAAAGGTTTTCAACAGGAGAGAGGTCTGGACTGTAAGGAGGCCAGTTCAGAACTCAGACT
Source organism: Simpsonichthys santanae (assembly GCA_031762415.1). Taxonomy (NCBI): domain Eukaryota; kingdom Metazoa; phylum Chordata; class Actinopteri; order Cyprinodontiformes; family Rivulidae; genus Simpsonichthys; species Simpsonichthys santanae. Next base: position 20,848,329 of record JARVLU010001586.1, read on the forward strand.
CTTCATCTACAGCGTCATGCTGTTTAATAAATACTTTATGTGGTTTAGCATTGTCTTGCTGATATATGCAAGACCTCCCCTTTAAAACACAATTGGATGGTAGCATACGTTAATAGTGCACGTTACAGTATTTTGTTGCACACGTTGGACCAACCTCAGTTCGGATTGTCACCACATCAGCAGCTGCCCCTCAACTAAGATTTAATCTGCTGAAGCAAACTTTTGAAAAGAGGTAAGCATTTTGACTAGTTTTTTTATTTATTATTTTAATTGTGTGTTTTTCTAGATTTGAAAATTTATCTTGGATATTTTCGGTCAGAGGAGAGCTCCTTCATGGGTTAATTTTCCTTTTACCTGGATTATTATTTATTTATTCATTTTCCCTCACTTGCTCTTGTACGAGGTGGACACATGCTCTTCCCTCTCCTGTTCTCCTCCTGCTTCTTTGCGCTCTGTCTGTGTATCAGAGCTCCTATTTTACTCATCTTCTGAAACTAAAACTACTGTTATGGATCTGATCCGCTGGACTTTCAACGCAATCGACAACATGTTTTCAACAAAGCGACAGGGTTCTGGAGAGCCCTCATGTCCCACTGAGAATCTCAGGAGGATGCCGAAGACATACAATTGGGTTTATGATAACAGGTTTCCTGCTTTTTGGAATCGGCTGGTTTCTGGTCCATCAACATTTAAGGACAGCTGCAGCTAATTTGGCCCTCGTCAGGCTGCCTGCTAGTGAAGGTTTGGTTCGTGCTTTGAGGACTCAAAATCATCTGATTTATGAGCTAAACCATAAGATGGAAGTGATTTGTGAGAATTACAGGCCATCTGCGGCTTTGGGACTTGCCAGCATGTTGGAAACGACCATGGAGGGGCTTGTAAGCACGACCAGTGGAATGCCCACAAATCTGGCCATTTTGGATGTTGAAAGTGCCAGTAAGACTTAAAGTTGACAAGAAAAATAGTCTGCCTGAAAAAAAAAATCAACAATTGTAGCTTATCTGAATCTGACTCCTCTGACTCGCCCGGTTGGATTGGAAAACAGGCCGACATATGGATTTCTCCTGGGAAATATGTAAACTAAGGAAAAGCTTCGTCTATTGCACCCCCCCACCCCCGAGAACGTCTGTGGAGTCTTATCAGAACTGTGCCAGCTGACCATCATCTTATCAGGACTATGGTCTATCTGGAAGTGCTTCATGGACCGCCTTTCTGTTAAATGTATATGCAACATGTTCATAAATGTGCTTGCTGGCAGAGATTTTTTTTGAAGTCTTAAATCGAGTCCTGATAGGACAAGGTGTGAAGAGATCTTTTTTTTTTTTTGTATTGTCACTATTCTATCCTAATGTATTTTCCCCCTTTTTATCTAAAATATATTCTGAAAAGGATAAGAGGTCGTGCAATCAGCTACGTGCACTCCGCCCATCTTTCAGACGAACATATTCTCGCTGTATCTCGGTACAGTGATAATAAAGCTTATTCTGATTCTGATTCTGCTTGAACATGAACTGTGGTGTTCTCCTCCAGCTGTTTCTCGTTTATGTTTACAGCCTTTTTATCGTTCTGTTCCAACTTTTTCGAGATGTGCTGCCGCCAAAAAATTCCAAAAGATCTTTTTTCGCCTAAAAATTGAACAACTTCTAAACATTTGTGTTTACTTCATTGTAAAAAAAAATATGGGTTTAAGAGATGAACCAATAATTACATTCTGCTTATATTTCCATTTCCATTTGTGTGTGTGTGTTGTAGTTTATCTTTAGAGTACAAAGCCAGTATGTCACCTGCAAATAACGCCACGTTGGCATGTCGTGGGTCATACGGGCATCGTGCCATTCCACTGATGGGCTCGCTGACCATTTCCAGAGAGTCTCGCTGCAACAAGAGCAGAGTGGTAAAAAAAAAAAAAAAAACAGCAAACGTACAGTGAGTTGTGGTATTACATATAGATGAATACTAACAGTGTAGTTGGCACACAGAGGGTTGAAGGCATTTGTTCCACAGACAAACAGGCCTCCATGTTGCCTGAGCAACACCTTGATGAAATTCCGACACTCCCCCTGTTGGAATAGGGACAAAAGATTACAAAACAACTGGAGAGGACATTCATGTTGAATATTTTTCATGAAATTAATATTCTCTTTGAATAAGCTGTATTTTTGCATGAGGCAAAATATTTATAACTGCAAACTCTGTCTTCACAGTGTATCTAATGGCCTAATGTGCTGCTACTGTTAGAAATATTCCTGATTTGAAATTCTGATAAGTCTTAAATCCAAATTAAGCAGGGCCAGTTGATTATTACACATAAAGCTTGATCATCATAATGTCAGTGTGTCAGGTTTTAATTTAGTTTTGCTTTGTTTTTATAAATCTCATTTTATTTTGAAGCATAGTAACTTTTGTCCTCTTTAATTTACTGTCCTTGAGTTTTATTTCTCCTCTTTTGGATGGTCTTATTCTGTTTCCCTTTGTTCCATTCGTGTGCGGAGCTTTTATAACATTTAGAAAACTTTATAGCAAGGATATTTAACTAAATTGCTCAGGGGGCCACAGTTACTGAAAGCCATGAACTCAGGGGCTGGACATCCAGCAATTATTGTCATTAAATATGTTTGTTTTATGGTTTTAAAATTTAGTTTTATTTAAAATGAACCTATTGCAGGGCTAAACTGAGCTCATCCGTGGGCCTGATTTGGCCCCCGGGCCACCAGTTGAATCCCCCTGCTTTATAGCCTTGATTTGTTTGTGTTTTTTTGTCTCTGGTCTTTATTACATAACTTGACTTTTGCTTCCGTTCTTTTGGGACTGCATGTGGAGAACGTCTTTTCTTGCATGTGCATTTTGCAGCTTGTTTTCTGGACATATCAAATCACTTCTTCCTCGATTTGAAAATGGTTTCCAGGCACAGATTACACCCGGTAAGCCTCCAGGACTCCGTCTAACGGTTCTCATTACCTCACCGAGCCAATCATTTCAGTACAATATAAGTTTATTGTCCATAGCATTCAATGAAATGGAGATTTGTCTTTGACATCTGGCTCATAAAAAAACAACACAAGTTAAAACTGTCATAAAACTTTAAAAACTTTAAAAAGCTTTGCTATCCCAATTAAGAACATTTTAAAAAACACAATGTATTAAAAATATGGAACCATCCCAGCAGACAATAGTTTGTCATGCGAGGCTGCGTTTAAATAGAACCCTGTTAAGTGCATTCACCGCAGAGGGAACAAATTACTTTTTGTACCCATTTTTCTTTGCTAGAGGAGCCACCAGTCTTCTGCCAGATGGTACCAACCTGAATAATGGTTGCAGTGGATGAGCTGGGTCATCGTAAACCTGGATTTACTTTTTTCCAGAACTCAACTGTACAGGTCTGTAAGTGTCATTTGTTGATGACCAAAACTTTGCTACGTTGTTTGACCACCCAGGACAATTTGTTCCCATCTCTGGCTAGGAGGACGTTCCCATACCATGAGACAATATTAAATGAAACAACACTTTCAACCATTGACCTGTACACCAACTGTAAAGTAATTTTTCTTGCATTAAAGCTCCTTAGCTTATACAGAAGGTGGAGACGCTGTCTGGCTTTTTTGTAAATACAGTCAGTGTTGGGCTCAAAGGTCAACTTGTTGTCAATTATTTGAATTCAGTCAACTGCTCTACTTCCTGCCCTTTAATAACAGAAGGCCTGAATATACCATAGGTCTGGTGCTAGCTGCTCTCCACCTCCCAAGCAAAGTTCCTTGGCTTTACTGACATTAAGGGCCAAAAAACTGTCATAGGCAGAGAGCTGATCTATGAACAGGGAGTAGGAGGGGCTATTGGTGTCTTTCAGGCCAGCAACTATAGGCCCATATCATCAGCATACTGTACTTAATTACAGCCTCACATTTAGCAAACGGTTAGGAAAATCCTCTATTGACTGTTTTAAATTTAGATAGTCTTCATTTCAATCACAGATAGTTTGTACTGATCCATCATTTGTCAGTAATCTTGTTATGAGTCATGTGATGAACTGACCTGAGTTGTTAAACTATCACACCAGAGATAAATGACACAATGAAGTCAAGAAACCACGAGCCAGCAGCTTAATATTCAAGTTCAGGTCACAATGAGTTCCTCTTTCATATCAGCTCCATAAATCATGAGCTTCACTGACACATTCCAGTTTTTCTTTTTCTTTTTCTTTTTTTTTTTTAATGAGAAGGTTCAAGTCTTCCTCTATGGAGCAAATTTTAAAGAATTATATCAGTTTATTTTCATTATTTTGACTTTCATTAATGCACTAATGGTGCAGTCGGTGAAAAATTGGGAATTATATTTTCCGCCAAAAAAACTAACCGCTCAGAACATTTATTCATCCTCAGTCTGTCTGAGACATGCTGTAATTCAATTCAAGGTGGTACACCGTCTGCATTGGTCCAAAGACAAACTGTCCAAGATCAAAGCCGACCTGGACCCCGCATGTAACCGCTGTAAACAAACTCCAGCTATGCTCTTACACAGTCTGTACTTGTCCAAAGCTGCAGAGCTGTTGGCAATGTATTTTTGATACTTTCTCTGGGATGTGTGGGAAAACTGTGCACCTGTCACCATTCCTCTCACTATTAGGGGTGGCCCCTGTGGATGAATCCTGCATCTCCAAGTGCTAGAGGAATACGATTGCTTTTGGCTCTCTTCTAGCCAGGAGTCATTTTATGCAGATGGAAAGATCTGCATCCCCAGCATGTGAACAATGAATAAAAGAAGTCATGTTGTGTTCATCGGGAAAAGATCAGCTACTCTGAAGGGTTCTGCTGAGAGATTTTGGGACACTTGGCAGCTATTTATGTCCTGAGAGTAAGTCAATGCCTGTCTGATGTGTCCACGTCTGATCTGATGTGGGAGGGGATTTTTGTTGAATGCATTTATATAGTATATATATATATACAGTATATA
>JARVLU010001586.1:20853350-20866265 GCA_031762415.1 Simpsonichthys santanae
TATATATATACTGTATATTGTATATATTTGTGTGTGCGTGTTCTGAAAATGAAAAAAATAAAGACTCATTAAAAAACCTAACAGCTCCAATAAGTTACATTTTAAAAGTCAAAAACTTTAAACAAAAGTCTGCAGAACATTATTCAGTCATATCTTTCTAAAGTTTAACCTTCTCATAACTTGCAGTTATTAGCAAAAGCAAAAATCAAAAGCAAATAAGCTTTGATTCCCTTGTTCTGCTTTTAAATGAGTGCAGCATCAATAGAAGCACCAATAGAAAATAACAGAAAGGCTGAATTTATTTATGCTGATCTATAATGACCCTAAATACAAACGTGTGTTGTCAAGCATATAAAGCTACATTTTTGTTTTAATTTATAAACTTTTAATATCATTTTTGCTCCTTCTTGCTCACTTGTCCTGTCTGACTCTGTTGGTTTGGAACATTTGGGTCTTTTCCTTTGATCTGATACATAATGCATCTTCCATCACATTAAAAGCATGTTTTAACAGTTTTATCTTTCCTTTAAATGTGTTGAACATTTCAAAATGATTCTGTACTGTCATGCTGACATTCAATATCCATATGGAGAATCAGAAAAGATGATGCAAACTCCTCCACGTGTTACAGATCAGTATGGATCTGACCGTCTATATTATTTTACATCCGTTGCATAAACTAAATCATTCAGTTGTATTTTAAATCCAGTTTACTCTAAGTTTTAAAATTAGCTCACATTTTCTGAGTTCTCCAACATGAGTCACTTTTCTGTCTTTAGTCTCCACCTTGAGATAGTCCTTCTCTTGTCTTTGTTCCAGTTTTATCACAACTTGAATTTTTCTTTTATTCCCTCCTACAGTGTCTCTTCTTTCATCTGAGTTCCCACCACCGACTGGTTGCCCTCTCTTTTTTATATTTCCTCCACCTCCACACATCTCACTATTACCTTCCTTTTTCACCTGTCTTCAATAACTCTTCCCTCCCTGAGGCAGTGTCACTAAACTCTTCTCAAGTATAACACTATGAAATTTCCATTTAGCTTTCTTACATTTTTTGAAAAGTCCCACTCAAATTGCATTTTGCCACTTTGGGCCTGCAGCCCATAATCCCTATTTTTGGTCAGCTAATACAACTTTTTCAACTTTGGTTTTATATAATCACATAAATGTCCAACATTATCATTATTTCCACATTTTAAAAAGCCTATCTAATTCAAGTGTACAAAATAAATGCTTTTTCAGTAACATTTGACTGCATTAGCTTGATTAGATGATTTGCTGATTATGGATCAACAAGAGCTAATTGCTGTGAGCTCCATGTGCAGGTGCGGCTCCAGAAAAATAAATCTGAAACAGCTGATTATGTTTGTGTGTGCAAAGTTGTTTGCATGAATGGATCTTAGTGTGTTTTGTGTTTTACCTCATGTTTGCCCTTCATCCGACACACTCGGATATCATTCTTATTGGACTCCCAGGTCCGTTTCTGAAAAGCAGACATAAGGCAGAACTAATGAAGTTATTCTGTATGGAGGGTGGAATGTGACAAAATTAAACAAGTAAAAATATCTTAAAATAAATTAATGTAAATGTCCAATTAAATTAAAAAAAATCATGACATAAATTAATGTGTCCAATTAAATAAATAACAAAATTAAATAAATAAATGAATAAATAAATCATGAAATTAATTAAAGTAAATGTCCATTTAAATAAATAACAAAATCCAATACATAAATACATCATGAACTAAATTAATATGTCTATAATTAAATAAATAACAACATTAAATAAAAAGTACATCATTAAAAAGTTAATGTAAATGTTCAATTAAATAAACACACCATGGAATAAATAAATGTACCAATAAATGTCCCATTAATAATTTAATGTATAATTTAATTATTTAATACATCATTAAATCATTAAATACTGTATAAAATTAAATTATTATATACACAATTTATTAATTCAAATTCCCAATAAATAAAATAATGACATTAAATGATTCAGTGTAATTTTCAATTTAAAAATACATTTAATTATTTCATTAATTTATTCATTTTTTTTCATGATGTATTTATTTATTTAATTTTGTAACATTTCACCCTCCACAGTTCTGTGTGTGAACATTTGATCAATTAGTGTGTGTTTTTGTGTGTATGTGTGTGTGTTTGCAATAAAATGGGTCATACCTTGCTGTAAAACATCTCCTCTCCCACCATGTTGTCCAGCTCCACTCTGTACAAGTCATCTCTACAAAACACACATTTCATTAAACAGTTAGTACATTTCTTTCAGCTGTCTACTGGCTCAGGGGTCTTGAACTTGAATGAAAGACTTGGCAATTGTTTTACACCAAATGCCCTTCCTGAGTCAACTTGGGCTTGAACCTGCAACCTCAGCGTTTCAAGAACACAGCATTGACCACCAAGCCACCGCAACCCCTTCACATTTCCTTAGATGTTGCTATTTATTACAAAACATGACCACAATGATTGATAGGAAAGCCTGTCTCTTCATGCTCAGTTTGTGTACATGTTTGTTAAATTTCCAAATTAAACACATTTTAAACTTTTCTTTCCATTTTTTGACTAGTTAAGACAGAGCTAACTGTATTTTCTCATGCAAAAGTTTTAAACCATCAATCATTTGTTTCCATGAAGCCATAATCAAAAATGGTCAACAATTCTTTTCAAGGTTTCTGATTAAAAAAAAAAAAGATTTTCCCAGAACTTAGACACTTTTGCACTCAATCTAGCTCCTTGAAGGCACTTTATAAATAAATTAAGCATATCTGTTTAGAAACAGAATTTCTGTTTTATGCCTAGTTCATTAGTATTTGCTTTATAAAACAGTTCTGCTGCTTTTACCTAATGAAGCGACTGTAAATGTCAGCGTATGGTTTGTGTGTTTTTTAAAACAGTGGCGTTCTTTATGCTTGAATGAAAATAATGTTGCCATTTGAAAAAAAAATTCATCAAAATGCCATTTAAGTCTCAGTGCCATCTGCTTGTTTGTTATGAGTCACAGACAGACATTATTCTGATTAAATGTTCTGAAGACAGGCCCATGAAATGGCTTCTGATTTGTGGAATGATTCTGATGTATTCGGTGGATGCAGCAGATTATTTATCAGTGGCTTCATTAGTGTGTGAGACAAATGAAAGCAGTCATGAAATATTACAAATATTGTCTGCATTTGGGATCATTTATTTTATTTCACCTCATAAGAAGTTGGAAAATTCAGCAAATGTAAGTTGCAAATACAACAGCAAACAGTCCAGAGCATCACGGTCTGTGTGTAGTGGAACAGGATGCTGTTTCATATTCTATTTTTTTTTTTGTTCTGTCTGATTTTATTGTTTTATTTGCAACTACACACTTTTAATATAACGCAAAGTTATCAATAACGCTCCAGCTCCATTGTTGAGGTTCTGTTAACAAAACAACAATTTTCATGGCGCAGCAGTTCTCCCACTTTTTATCTTCTAGCCCAGAAAATACCGTATTTTTTGGAATATAAGGCGCACCGGGTTATAAGGTGCAATATCAATGAACGGGTCTGTTTTTCAAACATAAGGTGCACCAGATTTTAAGGCACATTAGGTGGAACAAAACAGCCAGATAAGTCAAACCTTATTCAGCTCATTCACAATAGCCTATAAAATGTGTTCAAGGTCAGTAAACACAATCAGAATTAATAAATAAGGCTCACCGGATCATAAGGCTCACTGTTGATTTTTGAGAAAATTAAAGGATTTTAAGTGCACCTTATAGTCTGAAAAATACGGTACTGATGCAAAAATCTTCCAACCCCAAATATATTTGCTTAAACTACAGGAGAACTGCTAAAAATAACTAAGTATAAGTATATACTGTATGTATTTTTTTCAATTTATAAAACCTTTATTTCAGATAAGGCCCACCTAAGATCACAAGCTTTCTTTTTTCTAGGGAGCCCTGAGCAAATGTGACAACAAAAACAGATTAAACCCATCTTTTACCACTTTTTATGACCATTGTTGTTATCTTTTGAAATAATTCCAGTGAAAATATGCCATTAGGAATTCTTGTTCAAATGAATTTGATATCTGGAGACAACCAACCGGGTGTTTTGTGACCCACAGGGTCAACATTAATAAAGATGGATTAAGCCTCTATGCCTTCTCCTGATGATTTATTCAATGTTTACCGAATAGCCATATAACCTCAGCTTCATGTAATAACTTTATTTTCCCAAGATGCTTTTTATATAAAGTTTAGAATATACTTTAACTTACAAAGTATTAAAAAGCACATATCAAATCAACTATAAGTCCCCAATAACAATGTTAACATGCAGCTACTTTCTACTTTAAAATGACAAGAAAATCCTAAAAAGAATGAATTTAAAACAGATCATGTCGCTCTGATGCACATGAGCTCAATCCAACTTGACATGTGACCTCAGCTGCTAGTTCATCTGCAGGAGTATGATCGGCACCATTTCTAAATCTAAATCAAACAAATTATGATGAAATTCAAACTTTATTTCTTTGGCTTCAAAGCTGGTTGAATGCAGGGAAAACTCTGCACTAAATGTGATTTTGAGGATCTGTCTCAAATGAGTTACCCAGATCCAAAACATTCATAACTTTATCTTGGAGGCCAGATGAAACTTCAATGAGGACTGTTTCTGGTCCACAGGCCTTGAGTTTGACTGAAACAATGGGTTCAATTGCTGCATGACTTCTAAAGGCTGGTTACGTCTGTAAGCTGTTCCCCTATTCAGAAAAAGTTGTTAAATAATATCTGTGAAGTATAAAGCTGAATACTTGAAAGTGATGGAAGTTTTTCATCCCATAGATTACATATTTGTGGAAAAAAAAAAGAGGCAATTCTCACTTTCAAAGATTAATGTGAGCACGGAGCTTTCACTTGACATTTAAAAGCAACGCTGACTAAATCATCACTCCAACAAACTTGAAGAGTGACAGCAGATGGAAGCCAACACACATTCACGCGAACACGTCATGACACACAGTTGGAGGCGGTTGCTGTTGGTTACCTGGCTCCTATGTAAAGAGTGCGGTTGACTTGGAGGACCGTCTGGATGTGCAGCTCCTGTCTCTGAGCCAAACGATGAGCTCTGCCCAGGAACACTGGATACCTCCTCACCACTGTTAAATGACACAGATGGAAGGAAATGAGTTAGCAAAAATGAACCTGTGTGCCTGGCTCAAGGACTCTCTGACAGCATATTTACTGAATGTACTCAGGCTTGCAGTAAAACTCATTCTTTAACCCTCACTTTATAGTAGGCAGAGAGGGATTTTAAGTCCTAATCGTCTCTTCTTGCTGTTGCTGATTCATGCAGCCTCATCGTGACAAAAACTGTGTCCTTGTTTGAGGCCTATGCAATAAATGCGATCTATGATCTCAAAGTCCACCCACTTTCATTAAAAAACAAAAACAAACAAACAAGCGGAACCATTCTGTTTCTGTGTCATTTCTAAATGGTTCAAGGCAGCGTGGGGGGTTAAAAAAGGCCCATCGGCCCATCGTTTATGCACATCTGTCTCACCAAACGAGGTAAAACAGCAGTAACAGCAACCGTGAAAAGGTTTTGACATCCTGTCTGTGCGACCACCAAAGAGTTAAAGAGATAAAAGTCTAAACAACAATAAATAGGTTCATTAGCAGGGAAAAGATTACAAATGATAACAGCTTTACATTTAATTTAAAAACTGGTTAACTTGAAAGAGTAAAGCTAAACTGAGTTATTTTGTTATATTTTGAAGTTCATGTGAGGAAAATGTCCCTTTATGTAAAGTTATTCTTGTCAACGCAGCTGATTTCTGCTCCATTGCCGTTTTTGGTTCTGCTACAATGGTTTTATTTTTAAAAGCTCACCTTTTTTTGGGTCGTGACCGGCTTGATTAGTGATTTATGGACGAGCTGAGGCAGCTCAAAGACGAACTGGTCTTTGTGACCATTTTGCAGAACTGTTTTGTGAAAGGAACTAAACTGACGAAGAGGCCTGGACGCCATCAGGAGACGTAAATGTCCCACAGCCGTGGCTCTACGGACATCTCCTCTCATCATCCAATCTCTTATCTCGTCATACTAAACAATCACTCACGTTTTTAATCTTTCTGCTCTCAAAATAAATTAAAATATTTTCTCTTCTCTCCGTTGGTTTCTGTCTTCTTTACTTTTCTGTCGTCTTTCACACATTCACAAACTGATGTAAAAAAAAGAGAAAGTTCTCTCATTAATCTGATTGCTCCAGTAGCTCCAAAGCAGCTCCTCACCAAGGCTTTGACCCTTGACCTCTGATTTCCACATCCACTACAGAGCCATTTATCACTGCTGCACACACGCCTGTGCACTCCAGCGCACACGCACACACCGAGGGGAAGGACACGTACCCTCTACAGGGATGTAGCTGAGAGGACCAGGCTCCTCTGGGAATGAGCCATCAGCCAGCTGAAGCAGCAGGAGAAGAAATGCGAGGGGAGGAGCCACAGTTGCCATGGCAGCAGCAGCACACATGCACTGTTAACAAAGAGAGAGAGAGGGGAGATAAATTTTTTCACTGCGCAGCACATTCTATATGTGAGCGTGTGTGTTTTATTGACATTTTGACAGTTTTCTCAGTGCAGATGAAGTGACCAACAGGTTTGTGACTCTCTGTGAACATGTCAGCTGTATTTGCCATCTCCCTGCCTTCAGTAAGGGGCTAATGCATTTCTATTGTCTGCTGCAGGGGTGCGGTGTCAGAAATGTCACTTCTTGTCAACCAGGAGGATTCTCACAGTCGCACAACAACACAGCATGGTTGCAAAGGCGCTTCAGATGGTGGTTTTTTTAATCGCTAATAGCTGTGATTCTGCACGCTGACATAATTCGAGTCTGTAAGCTGGATACAAGAAGTAAAAAAGTCCCCAAAACATGTACTAACCCAAAACAGTTGCGACAGCGATTGCAAATATAAACTGAATGCAGTAACAACATGCATGTTGGGCTGACTGGTAACTCTAATTGTTCCAAGGTGTGAGTGAGACACTGAATGGTTGTTTGTCTCTATGTGTCCCTGTGATAGACTGGAGACCTGTCCAGTGTGTCCCTGCCTCTTGTGACTGCTGGACATGTGCACCATCAACACGGAAAGGGAGAAGCGGGTAAAGATGGATGGATAATTTGCAACTCGCAAAAAAAACAATATATATGAACACCGGAAAATATATTACTGTAAATGAATTGACAAAAGACAATGTATAAGTTTTAGGGAAAAAAAAAAGGTTATTTTTTTATTTGATAGCAGCAACACATAAAAAAAAGAAGTGGGAGCAAGGGCAACACAAGCTGTAAATGTCAGTACTGTAGTACAAAAAGTAAACAGCAGGAGGAGAATTTGGAGAGAAAGTATGATAACTTATGTCTGGTCAGTGAGAGGACTGATTTAAACTGAGCATCTTTTTTGGCTGATGCTCTTAATAGTGAAGACGTGGAGATGTTCACAAATTTACAAAAAGTGTCTAAAAACAGTGGAACTGTCTCAGAATACTGTAATGCTCTTTCCTAAGCAGAAAATTGGAAAGTCTTTGAAAATTATCACATACAGTTCATGTTTTCATCAAAAGATTTTAAGAACCTGGCGAAATCTCTGAGGCTGAACATCGGTTTTAGAGGCTCGTTATCCTTGGACCCTCAGGAGGCACTGCATCTAATACAGGTCTGGTTCTGTTCTGGACATCACTGCACGGGCTCTTCCATAAATCATTATCTGTAAACACAGTTCACCACGCCTTCCACAAACGCTGGTTCAAGCTCTATCATGCAAAGAAGAAGTCATAATGAGCATCATTGAGAAATACAGCCATCTACTCAGGTCCAAAGCTAATTTAAAATGGACTGAAGTGAAGTAAAAACTGGTTCTGTGACAATAAAAAAAAAAAAAAATTGGGGGAACTACAATGTCTCATCCCCCAAACTATAAAGGAGAGAGGTATCAGCGCACAGTTGAAAAGCCTGCCTTTCTGAAGGTATAGGTGTTTGTTAGTCTTTGGAAGGTTACACATCTGGAAAGGCATCATCAATGTACAAAAGTATTTACAGGTTTTAGAACAACTACTGGTCTCCTCAGTTCCCAGCTCTTCACAGATTGTTAAAAGAAAAGGAATGACTTCAGAGACTCAATGTTTTCAAGTTATGTTGTACAGCCAAGTTCAAAATACATGGTTTTGTTAGAATGTTAGGTTTAGAGTTCCAACGTTTGATTTATTTACTATGTGCCAATGTGGATAAAACATGCAGAAATGTGCAAATCATTGCTTTTACTTTTTGTGCTTGACACGTCACAATTCTTTCGGTATGGACAACAAAACAACTACAGTACAGTATTTTTCACCGCATAAGTCACAGTTTTTTTTTTGCATATATTTGTCAGTCCTGCGACTTATATACCGGTACATGTTTTTTTTTTTTCCTTATTCATAACACAACTTTGGACTGACACTTTAAATTTAAAAAACTGCAACAACAAGTCCTCCCATGTGCGCTCGCTTCACTCAGCTGGTGCAGGCGGAGGAACTCTGGACAGCTAGCAGCTCCAGCCACGATGGATGGATAGCGCCATGCAGCCCAGGCAAAATGAAGCTGTTTTGACTATTAAATATATATATAATAAATGTGATGGGTCATCAGTGTCACATAATAAATGTGACATATGCTGAAGCGACTTTTCCATGTTTTATTCCTCTTCATGATGCTTTTTTTGACTGATGCGACTTAAACTCCGGAGCGACTTATACGCCAGAAAATACAGTAGTTTGTCATTCAATTTAGGGATTTGTTTAAACTAAAATTATGTGTGAAATAACACATTTTGGGAAATATGCATATGCAAAATTTAAAGGTGAGTTTATTTCCAGTTTTAGAAAAAAAGAAAAAAAAAACATTTGAAACTTGTATTTAAAACTCAGCTAACTAACTATGCACTTACAATCTAATGATCATGCCTCTAAAAAGACACATTACCTTAATAATGTGTTTTAAGACCACATGCCAATCTGGTTTGAGTTCACACTCCCCCAACTCCTAAGCCGTGTGCTCTTGCATGTTGCAGCCGGGCAATTAACCACTTCACTGCCACACGTTTCACAGATGTTTACAACTCTGAAATGATAATTCAGCCCCCGGTGTTTCTCTCCACCACTGAGGAGCTGACATCCCAGTTCATCTCTGTCTGCTTAAAGGCTCTGGATCACGTTGCTCCTGTTAAAATGAGAAAATTGAAACTCAGAGCAGAACCTTGGCTGAATGATGCCACCAAGGCCGTTAGACAGGAGTGCAGGAGGGCGGAGCACAAATGGAGGAAAGACAGGCTGCAGGTCTCTTCAAATATTAAAACAGAGTTGGCATCATTTTCAGAAAAGAGAAAAAGCTGCTAAATCCCAATACTTTTCTGATATCATTGCCTCAGACTCTCACAACCCACGTGTCCTCTTCTTTACCCTAAACTCTGTTCTCCACCTCACTGAACCATCACCTCTAGAAGCCTTGACTGAGCTGTGCAAGAACTTTCTACATTTCTTTTTAGAAAAAGTTGCGACCACCCGGGCTCTCATTTCTCCTCCAACTCATGCTCCACCTCAGTCTGTAACTCTGTTTGACCATTTTGAACCAATCTCTCTGTCTTCTCTAGAGCAGGTCATGTGCAGCTTGAAACCATCTGGTTTTTATGTCTATATTCGGACAACTTCATTCTGCGTGTTGCTTTATGTGTTGCCTGTTTTTTCTGTTTGTACAGCACTTTGGTTGGCCTTGTCGCTGTTTTAAGTGCTCTATAAGTAAAATGGTATGGTAATGTTGGAATTTGAACCCAAGCTTTTTCATTTAAATTTCCCACAAACAATGATATCAAATTTTTGTGAATATCTGGAACGCCTTATGATGAAGCTCATGGTTTATAAATAGTGGTACTTTAGATATGCGGCTACAGATGTGCCACAGTTGCAAAGAGCTGCAAAACGGCCACAAAACAACCATACTGTGCCTTCACCGTTCACACAGGCAAAAGTCAGTGAGTTCACCGCAAATATCAGAGTGCTAACAAGCTGGAATAAAAGGTGACATGTTTGCAGGGCCCATTATTTGTATTTTCACACACTGACATTTGTTAGCAAAGCACTCAACTTAGGACAGAAACCATGGGCGTTATTAGTGCACGTTTTAAGAGCCAAACAGCCTTAAGTTTCATCCTTAAGTTTATTCTGTCCAGCTGACACACCTCACGGTGTTTGTTTAGTGTGTCTGCTGTGCTCCTCACACAACGTCACTCCTTAAATGTGTCCCATCATCTACCTGCATCAGTCGGTTGTTTTTCTCTTTGTTATTTATGAACTCGTAGTGAATGGGTCTGCTTTGTTGTATTTTGAATTTCAAATTGAGTTTTTGTGGGAAAAGTAAAATAACTTTGTAAAGACCTGTCTTGGGGCTTAATTAAACACATTTTAAGGGTAGAATGGACTTCCTTAATTAAGGCTGAGAAAAATTATCAGGAAATGCTGAAAGACTGTAATTGTGCAGGATCCAAATATTGAACAGAGAGGTATTTGAGCCTAGACTTCACAAACGATAAACAGAGAATACAAAAGCAATTAAAGGCATTAAATTCATTGAAGAATAGCTTATCGCCCTGCCTTCCATCCCAGAGTTATAGAGTAAGATTGTCTTATTGAAAACTGATGGTTCAGTCAATTTAAGAAAACAGTTCATCCATTTTCTTTACCTGCTTCTTCCATTCTGGGTCACGAGGGTCACTGGTGCTCAAATCCAGCAATCGCTGTGCGAGAGACAGGGCACATCCTGGACGGGTCTCCAGTCCATCACAGGGACACAGAGACAAAACCATTCACTTTCTCACTCACACCTAGAGACAATTTAGAGTCACCAATCAGCCTAACATGCATGTTTTTGGTCTGTGAGAGGAAACCGGAGTAACTGGAGAAAACCCAAGCATGCACGGAGACAACATGCAAACTCCACCCAGAAAGGTCGCGGGCCGGGTTATGATCCAGCAACCTGCTTGCAGAGAGGTGGCAGCTCTACCAACTGCGCCACCTTGCTAGAAAACACTATTTTGTGCAATCTTGTGATATTGCAAGACATCTCACTCAGAGTGTGTTTTGCGAAGGCCTTTCAACTACTACCACATTAAATTTCAGCTCCACATCTATAACATTTACAGTGTTACAGTAGGTTAATGCCAATAAACATTGGTCACCATCTTAGATCGGTTTGGCTCCAAAAGGAAATCAGTCGAGGTACATTCAATGATTACTTTATGAAAGTTTCATTCAAATTTGTCTGAGGATTCAAGGGATAACCCTTCCCACACACACACACACACACACACACATAAAATACACAAATTAGCACTACATAGCTATAAAAATAAAGTAAAGCAGCAGATCTAGCACATGATACACATCCTTTGGAGCTTGCATTGATATTTGACAATCAGGTCCGTAATTATTGGAATATTTCAGTCTGAACGTCATCAACAGACTAAAAGACTAAACTCTGACATTCCAAACAGCCACACCATTGCCGCAAAACTCCATATGGGATCAAAGTGTCAGAAACAAGCGCTCCAGCCATATATCACGATCTGTTGCACCTATAAAACCAAGACAGAGGAATAATGCTGCCACACATGAGTTACAGTCAAGTATAAAACGTGAGGGATTCACTACGAAACACGTCTGAATGTGGAAGCTTTTTTGAACGCTTTTGTTCAAGCCGTCTTTGATGTGAAAATATCTCCAATGTAAAAATGAAATACGGCGGGGGAGAGATGAAACGAAACGAGCAGAGCTCCGAGGGTGGAGCGTTGCTGGTTTTGTCTTATTTTGGACTGCTTCTTAGAGAGATGCTAAAATCACTTCATCCCTGCATTTATTTTTAATTATTTTCTTTCATCAAATCCAGATTAAAAACACACACTGGCAGGAAGAAACTCTGGACTGTAGGCAGATGTGTTTGTTGCTACGGTGACGGCTGCTGTTTGAAGCACCCACATGTATCCCCTGCGTGTGAGCAGTCACCTGTGCTGCTAACATCAGATTCAGGGGCTGAGCGACAGGCTGTTTGGAGACATCAGTCAGGTGATGAGGGCTGGAGACTACACTCAGGAGGCACTTGAAACTAAATTGTAGCCCCAGATTGCTGGTTGTGACACAAGCCTTCTTCTCTTATAGAGGAGGGAGGTGGCGAGTGCTGTAAAGGTTTGTTCCTTCTGACACTCCACTGGGATTCCCTGGACTTGAACTGATGGAGTCAGGTGTTTCAGATCAGCCTCGTTTCATTACGACCATTTCATGAGCAGGATCCAAATCTGACGCTTAACCCTCTAATGAAAACCTGCTGTCACTCGCGAGCCGAACGACACGATGATGAGAATTAAATGAAGCGTGCGTTTCAGCAAAATTAGCCATCATATGGACAGGTTCTGCCACATTACCCAGTCCCAACCACGTGACACTGTTTTTATTTGTTTCGAAACATTCTCCATCTTGTTTTAATTCCCCCAAAATCAGATGACAAAATTATATTTCTAAGACAAATATGATTGAGGAGCCATAAAGGACTCCTGTGCCTGTATGATTATTAGTTGTGTAAGTGCAACGTAATCTGGATCAGCTGTTTGTTCAGTAATGAGCGCACTGCAGAAAACCAGTATCTGCTGGTTGATGACTCGCCGCTGTTGTTTTCCTGTTTATATTGTTCCGCTCATTTATTTCAATCCAAGTATTCAATTACATTTAGTTTATTTGTACAGTGCCAAGTCACAACAGAAGTCATATCAGGGCTCAGAACAGAAACATTCATATACAGTATATATATATATACTGTATATATACTGTATAT
>JARVLU010001586.1:20953492-20964854 GCA_031762415.1 Simpsonichthys santanae
ATACATATGTATATCATTTAAACATAATCATTTTAATCTTGGCTTAAATGGTGTTTAAAATAGTCTGAATGGATACAAAATACAGTGAACAAAATATCCGTAAAACTAATTAAAAAAAAAAAAAAAACTATCTGATAAAATGTCACAAACCAAAGTACTGTATACTAATTTACAAACATTTAGCAAAAATTGAGAAGGTGTGTGTTTTTCCATTACAGATTATGTGGGTGAGTTAAAAACAATCTGAGAATAACATTTTATAATGTAAACCTACAGTTAGCTTGAGGATAAATAAAATATTACCATCAGATTTAGAGATGCCAGAGAAATCTTTGTGCTGAAACACTTCAGGCCTCAAGGCAACACTGATTTAAAAACCGATTTGATGCTGTTGATGAAGGAAACAGCATGAACGATGGAGGAATTTAGAAGAAAAATTATGAAACGTTCCATACAAATCTCATTTATTTGGAAATTTATTGGGGGTGAGGATCATAAACACTGTTTTCTATCAAAAAGATGGACCATTTGTGGCATTTTCCCAATAAAGATAGAAAACTGGCATTTAAGATAGTTAGGGCAAACACTGCACGTACAGAAATGTAACGGTAATACGAGCAATGCACGCTAAAAGTGAAAAGCAACTCTAATAACACCTCTTCTGAAAAGTTCTTTCTTAGTTTACCAATGTAATACTCAAACTTGTTTTATTTAAACAGTACAGTTTTATTAAAATTATTATTAGGTCATGCGTACTAATGTAAAACATTAAATTAGTGTGAAAAATTGTTTCCAGGAAGCTGCTGGAGTTCTAAGCAGCAAAAATTATTTGCAAAGGTAACATGTCTTTTATATTTATAGCAACTAGACTTCTTGGTTTACACATATTCAAAACAAAAGTACATATTTTTTTAATGAATAAAACTCAAGTGATAGGTAACCTATTCATTCATAATGTTTGTAACAAGTTGCTGGCATCTAAATCTATATGATCTTTTTAATTTTGAGTGTTTGAGTATTTAAAGCATCTATGAGTACAGTATTTAGAAAAGTGCTATACAAATAAAATGTATAATAATAATAATAATAATAATAATAATAATAATAATAATAATAATAATAAATAATAATAATAATTTGATCAAGTTTTCAAATTCAAATTCTTTATATATTTTGTACAGTTTTAAACAGGATATAGATTAGATTAGCAAATCCTTTCATAAAGCTTTTTACAATAATCTATCATACTACTTAAGATCACCTTAATGTGTGCTTAAAATTAAAATAATTAGCTTTGGACAAGTATAACATTATATCAGAGCACTGTACATCCTTTAAATGGTATTGTAGCAGCAGTAGAAGATTAAACTCCTTTCACACAGGATGGGGATCTTCTTACATTATAAAAAAATCTGCAGAACATGAATGGTCTTTGCATGGACTCACTAAGTCTTCAGGTGGATGTTAAGAACAAATCAGACTTTTCATTACATGTGATATGCGTGGCAAAGAGGCACACTGGAGTAGGCCTGTCGCGATAAACATTAAATCAATTTAATCATATGATAAATGAAAATTATCAACCTCATTTTCATTTATCGGCTTTATTGTTTCTTCGTGTCTCTCTCTTTCCACTGAAGACAATGGATGACAAAAGACTCAACTCCAGTGCTCTTCACTGACCAATCCCTTTCTCTTTTATTCAAAATCCATGTTAACGATCCAAAATCACGTTTTTGGATCGTTAAAAGCAGCTAAGCTGAGAAGCTAAGCTATGAGCTAAGCTAACAGGCTAACCTCGGGCAAAACCTTCGTCTTGTCGAAGCTCCAAAATTCACAGTTGAAACCCGTGCCTTTGTGTAAAAAGCTGTTTTTCTCTGAAAAAAAAAAATAATAAAAAAAAAAAAAGCTGAGAACTTGTTTTTTTTTTTTTTTTAATTAAAAGCTTTGTGTGAAAAATGCTATGCTAAAGAGCTCAAACCGCAGAGCGTCCGCTATTTTGTGAACCAAAAAATATAAAAAGGAAAGAGGGACACCCCATGTCATGTCAAGGAGCCTCCCTCCCATTTTCTTAAAGAGACATGCTGCTCGCTACCTCACTAGCCATCCTTCGGTTCAAATGGTCTTATACTGCCATCCAGTGGTCAACAAAGTTACTACACACAAAATAAATTATCAACATTTCGTCTTAAATTTGACAATACTGTAATTACCAATTGTTGTCAAATTTCAAACAATGTTATTGTTTATCGCAATAATTTCTGAGACAATTAATCGCCCAGCAAAATGTGTTATCGTGACAGGCCTACACTGAGTACTTTAAAAACAAAGATAGGCAGAAATGGACCATCTTTTTTAAAATATAGATATTATTTATTGTCATCGGCATGGGGTTTAGACCTCGACCTTTTCTTTGCCAGAGGACAGCTTCCATGCAGGCGTCTCGCTGGAGATGTTCGTGACAAATTGAAAAAAAAGTTTCAGACACCTGTGTGGCAATTTAGAGAGAAAATTTTCCACACAATTTATTTGAACATTTTTAGAATGCAAGAGTCGAGAGCGTGAGTCTCTGCAACTAAAGCAAGGATGGAACCTGCCACACAAACATTCTGAGACACACTGGAGACATTCACATGTTGACCGCAGCTCGGTCCGATACCATCTTTAATAAATCCTATTTCAAGCACTTGAGCAAAACTCCACATCTAGTACTGAGATTATTCTTTTGCCCATCTTGAGCTTATGGCATGACCAGCCAAATTATGAGAAACCAAACAAAACTCCAGAACAAAGCTGTATGTAGGAACTTCACTGCAGGCGCAACGTTTCCAACCAGTGCAACAGCTGGAGCAGATGTGATGACATGGGAGAGGAGGCGAACAAACAAAAAGGAAAACAACAACAAAAAAGGAAAAAGTTGCAAGACTCAAAAATACAGCAAGTTCAATAATATCACAACCCGAGCATATCAACAAGCACGAGCACACACTGAGCCATGCTGCTGTCAGTCCGTCAGTCAACAGACGTGCTCCTTTCTCTTTTTCTCTCACTCCTTCCATGCAAACATTGCCTCTTTTTAATCTTCCAATTCTTGGGTCTCCATGACAACAAGATCATACCATGCAGAAAACATTGATTGGGGATTGAAGGCAATACCAAGGGTTCTGCACACAAGGCCTCACAATGCAGTCAATGCACTCTGCTACATAAGCAGAGCGCTTTGTCATCGCTTCCTTTATGGAATCACCTTTTAATTGTTGGACTAAAACTACTCCTTTGGTTTGTCCTTTATTTATAAGAAAAAAAAATCTTCTTTTCTGCGTCCTTGTGTTTCAATACGTGTCGCTTTCTGAAACAAAAGGAGTAACAAAAGAAAAGAAAGAGCGCACCAACCTTCTCGAAGCTCTGAGGGATGGAAGGGGGTTGATGCAGAACACAATGACGTGAGAGGGAAGAGGCGGGGAAGAAGAGAGAACGAGGAAACACAGAGAGAATAAAAACGGCCAGCGCAAAGCCACTCGCTCCAATGCACCACTCTCGCACACACACACATGATTCGGAAATGCCACTTTCATATGAAAACCAAAGTAAGAAATCTGAACGTTGGGTGTGGCGTTACAGCCTGTAGAACACCAACATCTGGGGCCAGTTCGTTAATATAATCTGAGATTTTTTCCTTCAATCTGCATCTAGTGTAGAAACCACTGCAGTAGTAAGATCAGTGCACTTAAACCAAGGTGTGAGCTCACTGTGACTCCAGATCACACCGAGGTTTAAGGTGGAACGTGAGAAATACCAAACAACAAGGTCAACGTGTGTTGTAGACAATGGATGGGTTAGTAAAACTTGTTAAAGGACACAGTTATGGAAAAGAGGTAGCTTCATTGATTAGAGCAACCCAATCGTAGATATATTCAACATTTGTAGGTGTGTCTGTGTGCGCATGTGTTTTGCGTTCACGTCCTACCTCGGACGTATAGGTTTGCAGGCGAGGAGTAGCGCACGCCTTGAGAGTTGGTGGCCACGCACTCGTACTTCCCTTGGTCCGTCTCCTCGCTGTTCTCGATCTGCAACGCTCCTGCAGGAGAACAAGAGTACGTTTACTTGTAGTGAACACTTTCTTTTTCATCCGGAGACATCCGTCGTTGCCTGCATGCGCTTCTGTTCCAGTTTGACCCTTGGGTGTCTTCTTGCTTGTTACATCAACAACCAATAAAGTCAGCTTGGCTTGTTATTTCTGTGAGGCACAATCTGAACGGGTTGCACTCGTCCATATCAGAGGTTGTATTTTTTTTTTCCTTTTAGAAAGTGTTGTACTTTTTTTTTTTTTTTAAACAGCACAACTCCTTCCCTTTCACTTCTTCTGAGCAAATAACATGCTCGAAGTTGAAAGGTTCTTTTGAAAAAGTTGGCAAGTGAAAAACAACTGACTTTTGGTAAACTCGGATGACACTTTTTAGTTGTATACCTCTGTAGCAGCTAGCGATTCCTCTCCTGCTGCCATGAAAAAAAAAAAAAAACAATCCTTTTGCGATCTTGGCAGTAAACTGACAGCAGCTTTACCCCGAGGCAACAACCCAATGATGCTCTTTAGCGCCTTACTTCCTCTGTTTTTATCCTCCCACCTAAAACCCGCCGTGATAAACAGTGTCTCCCTCAACGGGCTCTATAATTACACCCTACACTCACCAGGCACTCCTCAACTCAAAGGGTGCTATTCTTACGCACGTCTTTTTTTTTAATTTTGTATTTTTATGTTTGTGCTAACAGCTTTTTGAATAACCAATGGAGGCAGCTATTTATTTTTTATTTTGCTCTTTCCGTCTGTTCTGTCACATTCAAGTCATTGCAAAATGACTTTGACATGAAGCCTGAG
Source organism: Simpsonichthys santanae (assembly GCA_031762415.1). Lineage (NCBI taxonomy): Eukaryota > Metazoa > Chordata > Actinopteri > Cyprinodontiformes > Rivulidae > Simpsonichthys > Simpsonichthys santanae. Next base: position 20,958,369 of record JARVLU010001586.1, read on the forward strand.
GAGGGGGCCACACTCACTCACTCTGAAAGGAAGGAAAAGCTCAAAATGAGTAAACCGCACACACTTTCATACTGTACACACATGGGTTTGATGAATAGGCACACATACACACACACACATACAACTGTACTGTTTTCTATTAAATTAGATTGTCTGAGTGTGATAAAAGACATTGTCTTGTAAGAGAGATAAAATAAATTTAATGTCTGTCAAACTCTGGTTTCTTTGTAGTTTTTATGTATTCAACTAAGGCAAATAAGAACAAACTGAGTCTTTGTGACAGCGCGAGAAACAAAGTGCCTAAAAATGCAATTTAAAATTTATTTTTGTACTAAACTGCCTGTTTTGTGTCAACGGGACTCATTCATCCTTTAAGATTAGGAGCATTTATAAGCTTTAACCTCTGATGTGAGTTATGTGGCTTAAAAAAACACACACGTTCTTCTACAAATGGCCAAAAGCTGCACTGAAAAGGACTGAAACAGAGCCAAAGACAAAGACATTTATAAAAATCAATCGATTAGTCTTTAAAAGAGAAGAAATGCTCTTGACTTGAACTGAAAATATAAAGAAATAAAATTAGAAATCTAATTAAAAAGATATTTAAAACCTCCTTGCAGGCCACAGATTTAAATGAAGATCTTATATGATGTAAGGAGCTAATGAGTGATGACAGTATAGTTCCAGTGATAGAATAAATATCATAATTTATTTTTGTTTTACACAAGAAAATGAAGCAGTTTAATAAAAAAATAAAAAAATAGACAAAGCTTTGATATTTCTTAATCATTATCTTCCCAAGAGTCATAACATTACATTATTGTACAAATGTAATCAATAATTTATGTACGCAGGTACTTGTTTCTGTTTTTACAGCTCAAATCTAGCTAACTAGAAATCAACTAATTTATCATTATACTGTATTATATTATTTATTTAGCTTCTTCCTAATACTGTACATTACGTATTGTACAATATTATTGCGGACCCCCTAGAAAGGCAGCCACCTATTATTATCCGCCTGAAAGTGTCTTGCTCTTCTGTGAACTTTAATGCAGCACAAACCGTAACGTGCACCCCACGAATGTTATAGCAAAACGAATGGCTCAGCACCGTGAGGTGTGTTATTACTTTAATTGGCTTTTGAGTTACCATGGTGACGTAGTTTGCAAAGATGCAGTTTTTCTCATTCAAAATGCCTGACGGAACTAACAGTCAATCTTTGAGATATTGAGTTGACATTTGATGTGGTGGTAGCTGAGCGCAATTACCCATTAACACTGAATTGAAAAAAAAAAAAAAAATTCAAGATGGCCACCTAAGTTAAAGTCTTTGGCTTTAACTCAGCTATTTTCACACATATACAGCTGGAATTTGGTGTGGTTATAGCTGAGAATGTTTCCCATCACAAACTGAATCCAGTGTTCCCCTACCTTTATACAAGCAGGGCGCCCCGCCCTGTCAACAGAACCGAACACTTGTGATGCATTGACTCTCTGTGGGTCCAGCTGTTCTCCAAAGCTTTGTAATCCATTTGATGAAATCTGTGAATCTGTTGTTTTTTTCCTACAATGCTGCTTTTATTTCTATTTTGATGTCAAAATAAAGTAAAATCAACATACCTGCTAAATATGCCTAAAAGGATGATGCTATTTCCATTTGTACAACTAAAATAGATTTTTGTAGTTGTCATATATGTCAACAAGTTGTGGGATGGAAAATACATTAATTTAGAGTTATGGTGTTTTCATATTTTATTTTCATTTTTTATTTTCATATTGTTTTCAGAAAAGAAGTCTAAGTAAATACTCAACACAACCTAAATTAATTGTTTAATTTATTAGACATTTTAATTTGGCTCTAGTCATGAATATAGCATTTATCTTTAAAACTATTACATTAAAGTAAATTTACAGCTTTTGTATTTTTTTCAGTGTAAGTTGAATGATGGTCAGTGTTAATTTTGTTTTAAATAATGAGATTTTGATTTTCCTCCTGAATGGCAGATTTTAATAAATGGTTTACGGTAACAAAACTGCCTTAAATAACTATTTGCTCTGAGGGGAAATACATTTTAACATGATCCAAATATCAGGAGATACACATCCTGTGTTAAAGGAATCTGTGAGGAGAGGTGAAACCTGAGAGCTCAGGATTCGTTCACTCCAAAGACGTGCATCCGTTTCCTCCCTCGCTTAAACTAATTCAAAAACTGGCCAGCCGGTCATTCATGATCAGAGACTCCAGATTAATCCCATCTGCAAATTTATGGGACTGTGAAAGGCTAAGCGAGTGCCATCAGAAATACTGCTGACAATAGTTTTAGGAATCAAAAATACTGCTGACAGTAGTTTTAGGAATCAAAAATACTTCTGTCAATAGTTTTAGGAATCAAAAATACTTCTGTCAATAGTTTTAGGAATCAAAAATACTGCTGACAGTAGTTTTAGGAATCAAAAATACTGCTGTCAATAGTTTTAGGAATCAAAAATACTGCTGTCAATAGTTTTAGGAATCAAAAATAATGCTGACAATAGTTTTAGGAATCAAAAATACTGCTGATAATAGTTTTAGGAATCAAAAATACTGTGGATAATAGTTTTAGGAATCAAAAATACTGTGGATAATAGTTTTAGGAATCAAAAATACTGCTGTCAATAGTTTTAGGAATCAAAAATAATGCTGACACTAGTTTTAAGAATCAAAAATACTGCTGATAATAGTTTTAGGAACCAAAAATACTGTGGATAATAGTTTTAGGAATCAAAAATACTGCTGATAATAGTTTTAGGAATCAAAAATACTGCCGACAATAGCTTTAGAAATTCTTGTTAAAGTCCTCCCATGCATACTCCCACATCCACCATTTAGCAGCCTATTGATTTTTGGCACAACACCGGCCCACATTTCCGGGTTTGGCCCACATTTCTGGGTTGTCAGCTGTGATGTGTAACAAACGTGACGCGTCAGCGGTGACATAATAGATGCAACTTATACAGTGAAGCTACATATTTATGGATTTTTTCTACCTTTTTAGACATATTTGGACTGATGCGACTTATAGGGCGGTGCGACATGTACGGTGGAATTACGGTATATAAATTGCGTCGGCATATAAGTCGCGGGACTGACATATACGCAAAAAACCCTGCCACTTATATGCCAGAAAATACGGTAAGTATTGTGGTTTCAGACGTTTAAATAAAGGAAGGTTTAACTCGTTCCTCTCAGCTGCAGTCCAAGTGTGTGTTTTGCGGATCTGAGGGTGTTAAGTGAGCTGAGACTGTCATTCCTCTGCTCCCATCTTCTGCAGCTACATGAAAGTAAACCACCTCCCCTCCGCTGTCTCTTCTCTCATAATCCGGTGGAACATGGAAGAGTTAGGAGAGGTAAAAAAAAAAAAAAAAAAAGAAGAGGATTAATTTAACCTCTGTGCAAGCCAAATCTGTTCTCCAGAAAGTGGCAAATGTAGGATGAGAAGCGGGAGGAAATGATGAAGCGGAGGAGAAGGAGGACTGGACAGGTGGACCTGTGCAAACAAGAGCTCATCTGACAGCTGGAAGCAGCTCAAACATCTAACCATCAGCACAACTTTGAAACTGGCAAATGAAAACCTCTTTTTTTTTAATTGAATGCAAAACTTGTCATTACCATATATGGAGAAAAAACCAGCGCATCTTCACATTTAGAGGTCAGCCGGCTTATAAACAAACAGCGCGGAGATAACGTTGGAAGTGAACCAGCTTCGTGTCTGTCAGTGAGGGGGAGCGGAGCAAAAAGGTGCAAACAGGGAAAGTAAAAAGGGCAGACAAGACGAGCGAGAACAGTTTGTTAGAGAGTCTGGAAGCTGCTGACAGACTGGGAATGAGATGTGACTAAAGTAAACTGAGCTGCTGTGAAATCCTGCGTGGTGTATCATGTCTGCTGGCCTGAGAGCTTTAGCTAATCAGATGACAGTAGATACTGTTAACCTGATAGCTTTTCCAGAACATCTAGGTCAAAGAGCTCACCTGGACCCCACTGCCACAATGACACAATGTGAGAAATTAATTTACCTTAATTAATTTAGCTCAGCAACAACTGTTAAAAAAAAAGATGTGTGCTGATTCTAGAGAATGCCAAACTGAAATTGATGAAGTACATGTATTTGTTTTGATCACTTCATTACCAAAGAAAATAATGTATGTAAGTGGAATTTGAACAGATGAGGTCACTGGGACTTTCGGCCCATAGCACTCACATCTGTCATCATGAAGTGCTTTGAGCGAATGATCAAGACTCACATCTGTGCCTTCCTCTCTGACACCCTGGACCCCCTACAGTTCGCTTATAACAAACAGGTCTACAGATGATGCTATTGCTTTAGCAGTTCACACCTCCCTCAACCATCTGAAGGTAAACATCTATGTGAGAGCGCTCTTCATTGACTACAGCTCAGCATTTAGCACAACACCCTCCAAGATGGTCTCCAGGCTCACCACACCGGGCCTGGAGAAGTCCATCTGCTGCTGGATACTGGACTTCCTCACCAACAGACCACAGGGACTAATCGGCAGTCACCTCTCCTCCACACTAGTCCTCAGCACTGGTACACCTCAGGGCTGTGTCCTCAGTCCACTCTTGTACTCTCTATTTATGACTGAATTGCCATGCACTGCTCAAAGGTCATCCTCAAGTACGATGATGACACACAACCTGTCACACTACCTGTGTAGTACATGTTAGTTATGGGCAATATAGATCATGTGCATATAAGCTAGTATTACCATCGGTGAAATACTTATTCAGACAAATTCATCTACTTGCCCGTTATGTTCTACCATGTTCTTTTGGTACTTTATTTTGTACCCTTATTGCATCTTTAGTATTTCTTGTTTGTTTTTAGCGAGTCAAATCGATTCTTCTCATCCTGAACTTTTCATTGCACTGTTGACCTTGTGTTAACCTGCTTATGACAAATACTGTAATCAACAACAACACTGGTACATTTGAGTTGACTACTGGGTCTAATTAGGTAGCTCTTTAAATTTAAAATTCTTTACATTGTGTTAGTGGAAATAATGTCCCACAGACTGGACACCATTTCATTTTTTAAGCATCAACAAATAATTTGAACTGACAGACAATTCTTAATAAATGGAGATGATACAGGTCCATGGCTACCTTTTCCCAGAAGCGTTTCTTCAGCAAAGACTCGTCTAAACCAATAAGCTGCAAGGTTGCAAAGGAACACAAGGTATTTTTTTTCTGTTAGGTGGACAAATGTTCAAAAGTCCTCTGTGGAGAAAATATCAAAGAACACTGCAGGGCTTGAAGGAGAAAAAAAATCACTTTTCTGCAAAAAGAGCATTTCTGCTCAACTGCAGTTTGCTGAAGATCACAACAAGAAGCCAGATATTTGTTCAGAAACATGAGAACAAATGAGAAAGAAAAACAACTTTTGGTTGAAATCAGAGGAAAACACTCATTTAGATTGCACAGCAAGGAGGGGGCTGTATCATGATTTGTGTGAATATGAGCTTATGTTATTTGATATAAACCCCCGAAAAACTGTAATGAGAACATTGCCTGAATATAAACTCCACCTAAATAACAAAAATCTAAACACAAACATTATATGAAAAATAGTCAGTGTGAAGAAATTGTTTAGCTTTAACACACTGAAATGTTCTAAAAGGAAATAGCGTCACTATTTTTCTGAAACTCAAAAAACATTCTTGAACTGAGGCCACAGAACGTTCAGATCTGATCAGATATCACCAGAAAGGTTAAGTACTTTACAATGTACGTTAGAATATGGGGAACTACGACTACTGCTTAGTGTTTTTGAAGAACCCGAGCTCTTATCGCTCCAAATGTCAGGGACAGACAGATCTCTCGTCATGTCTCTCTGCACACATGTTTAAACTGATGCAGCAGATGGCATGGGAAAATAAATGGATACCTGCTTGAAGTACAAAGACGTCAGGAAAAGTTCAGCTCAACAGCACCATATGGTAATGTCCCAGGAATAGATGAAGTGCGTGCGCATGTGCATTTGTGTGTGTGCAGGTATCAGATGTGTAAACATAGTGTTGATAGCAGTGGACAGCAACCTGGATGAGGAACCCCTCCTCCCAATGGATGATGGATACTTGAGGGCTGGGAGATGTCTGAGTCCTCTTTTGTGAGATGTGAGTGTGATCACTCTCTGCATCATTTTTCATTTTCACCCTCACGGGACATAAAAGCATTCTGAAGAGCCAACAGTGGCAGAAAAGGAGGATGGTGAGAAAACAGTGACTGTGGCCCAGAGCAGATCCCTGGATGTAGTCCACTCCAGACAAGGCTGCTTTATAAGGGCAGGTGGGGAACAAATGTTAAAAAGATAAATGAATAAATACATAAAAAAAAAAAAAAACGAATTTCATAGTATATACTCCTAATAAATTTAAATTACTTATGAATTTTATGTATTTATTTTTAGTACGGTATTTTGACTCTTGG
>JARVLU010001586.1:20980929-20994640 GCA_031762415.1 Simpsonichthys santanae
CCCCCCCCATCACTGATCTGCTGTTCATATAAAGGGTGGTAGCAGAATATCTCCCTCCATCCCGTTCCTCACCTGCTTTTCCCCTAATGTGGGACACTGAGAGGTGAGTATAATCAGGATGAAATGTGTGATGAATTTACATCTGCACACAAGTGCGAAGGGCGTGCACACGCACACGTGCAGCGCTGCGGTAGCACGAGTCTGACGCCCACCAGAGGTTTTAAAACATGCAGAACTGCAGATATTTCTATCTCCTAAAAGCCCAACAACACAACTGCAGCATCACACAGCTTGAAAAATGCATAGAGGGGAATAAAAGAAAAATTAAAGGGCGTGCGCAGCCAGAGAGGGTCAAGATAAGAAAAGAACAGTGGATAAAATAAAACTGGATAAAGACAAGACAAAAAAAATTAGGATGGATGGAGTTTGTGAGGAAAGAAGGGAGAGGAGGAGATAATGGGACGTGTGCTGCTGATGATGGTCATGGCACAACAAGAACCATCTCCCCGACCATAACCCACCACATCTCCATCCATTAGGCAGCCTATAGAGCAGCAGAGAACATCCTGTGGCCAACCACAAGCTATTAGTCCCAGTCAACAGACGGAAAAAAACGACAAGATGAAACACAGCAGAAAATGAAAAGATGGGAGGGGAAGGAAGTTTTCATCAGTAATGGAAAAACAGAAGAGTACGAGCCTCTTCCCCAACAAAGAGCTTTTGTTTAAAGGTCGTGTGACATGATTTAAAGAGCAACCAAATCACACCTTTTGCACATATTTCTACATATTTCTGCTCGGGCGTTGCAACTATTCAAATCTGCAGTTTGGATTTTTGCTCCAAGCGATCGTAAATACAATGTAATCGACAAAATTTTAATAATATTCAAATGATTTAGCCACTTTTATTTAGCAAAAACACAACATTCTTGTTTCACCTCCTTAGTGAGCTGCTATGTTTAGCTTCTAGTTACTATTTAGCTTCTTTTAGCTAGTATTTTGTTAATTTTAACCTTTAGCTACTTGTTTTTTTCATCACTTAGCTATATGAACTCTATTTCATCTTCTTTAGCATATAGTTCGGCACTCAGCCGTCGCATTGTATTTTTGCATTAGATGCAGTTTCTCTGTCTGTAAATGTTGTTGGCCGTACAGACAAAACTTTAAGCACTTAATGAGTATCAGAGGTTCTGTTGAACAGAAAACGTTTTATGTATTTTTACATTTGGACGTGTTCTCATTTAAAGTTCTTAACCCACTATAAGAAACAGCCTTTTTAGAAGAAAAAAAAAGTGGTTACATGACAAATTTTAAAAATATCTAAATAGTTTGTGTGTGTGGAGGGAAACAGACTTCTTGTATTTTTCTTTTAATTAAGCAGATTCATTTCTTTGTGACTTCAGGAAACCAGATGAAAACCCAATGACCATGTGTTTCAGAAAAACATCACTTTGGTTTGAAGAGATTTCTCATTTAAATATTCAGCTTTTTTGGATTGTGCTGTTTTTGCGTTTTTTTTTTTATGCGCGTGCTCATATAGTAAATTATTACATTTCCATTGCCTTTCACTTCTTTTAAATTTCAAATGTATTTTTCTGTCTTTTTCCTCTCGTAAACTTCTGTCTCCACATAATTTATCTTGTATTTCAATTAAAAACTTTTGTTTTATAAATGATTGCATGCATTTCCTGTCTGGGCCCTCCATCGTTAGATAATCAACCCTAACACACAATTTGAAAACTGTGCAAATGCTTTAATGGTATCAAATTGTAAAGCATCAGCCGCCTCTGAAGAAAATCTCTAACTCTCTCATATTAAAAAAATTAAAAAAATCATAATAAGCTTTTATGTGGCCCATCATTTAAGCAGCTTCTTGTTTTAATAGCAGACACATCTACTGGGCCTCTTGCTGTCTGGATGCAGACGGTGCGTTCAGGATGATTCAGGGAAACTTTTGTTAATGTCTGAATCCAATTAAATATCGCTTCATTTACTGATGCTTCACTGATTTACTGGGGGGGATCCTCAAGAATAGATCTAGTCAAAGAGGAGTTTATAAGCCCAACACACACACACACACACACACACACACACACACACACACACACACACACACACACACACACACACACACACACACACTGAGTCGCTCAGCCTTGAGGCGCAGTTTCTGCGGTAATGTGCTTTAGATTGGGGCCGTGTGTGCAGAGATGATGGGCTGGGTAACAGATGGTCAGGAGACTATTCCCTCGGCAACCAGCCTCCTGCTCGCTGCACAGCCCCGCCAACTCCACAGTCCTCATCCATCTTCTGCACGCACAAATTCCCCGCCCCGAACTCCTCCGACATCCCATTCCATCTCCATTGTTCCTCACGACGCTGTCGCGTTGCTCAACTCACTCGCGGCTCCCCACCCTCCGTCATACTGCTTTCTCACCTCTCCTCGACCTCCTCCTCAATTACTCTTGGCGACAAAGGCGCGTTGGCCAAACCAAGGCCTAATCCCATGAATGTATTTGGTCAAGCGACAGCCTGAGTAGCCGCCCTTCGAGTCTTCATCCAGTCCAGCTGTGCCGGGCCAGTGGCCAACGCTCAGATCCCAGGCTAACAGCCACGCGCTGCAACTTAAGCACATAACTTGTCGAAGCGAAGCATTAGATAGGGTTCCCTCCAAGGAAACGGTCAACACTGGATTAACGCCCTCACTCTGGCCAGGAAGCGGAATGATTACGGCAAGCTGCCATGCTAAAACGCCCCAGAGCTAACTTGTTGGCTGGCCCTCTTCACAGCCAGATCATGCTTGGGTGCACTCAAAGGGACTATAAAAAGAACAGCTCCCTGCAGCCTGATGTGCAGGCAGGGTGTGGCGTTGCTTTATTGTCACATCCACAACCGACAGACCAGTGAAGCTAGACATGACGGCTGGGAACAAGTGCAAAAAGGACTGTGTGCACGTGTGTGTTACCTCTGATAATGGCCAGCTTTGCAGTGACAGAGACCTCTCCCTCACTGTTGCGTGCCACACACTCGTAGACGTTCTCATCTCGGGGGGCTCGGAGCGGCTGGATCCTCAGCACAGCACCAGCACCTTCATCAAACTCTATGGTCTGAGAAGCCACAAAACGTACAGAGCAAAGGGCATTAGACACAGCACAGGCAACATTTGCCCCTTAATAACACAACTGTGAACTTATATGTGATGTTTTACTGTCAGCGTCATTGAATTATTTGCTTTATCAGCATTACATGGTTTGTAATTGCGGCAAACTCCTCTAAAACTTGCACAAAACACCTCACCTGTGCAGGCATTGTACTTACCAACAAGTAAGGCTGATCCGGGTCCCCTACTTGAAATGCAACGTCTTTAAGGGTTAGATCACATTACTGCATCACTTTACAGTCAGACCTCAACTGAGCTTGAAATAAGAGATGTGCAACTCCCTCCGTTAGTTTTGTTTTTCGCCTTTTCTCATTTAAAATGTGTGCATTCAATAGAAATTAGAATCAACAGTTAGGAACATGGAGTTTTCATTAGTTTTGCACACAATTCTGCAGATTTTAATCGAACATGACCAACAATCTTGTTATCGCTTTTAAAAATATATATATATATATAGTTTGGAGCTAATGTGCCTTCTTGCCAAGGTTAGCTAGGAAAATTGATGTTGCTCCCATTAATCTGTCATGCTCCGGCCACAGAGTTTATTTTAACAGCAGGATTACAAGTCTGACTCATATCAAAGCACAGAATAATTCATTCATCACTACCTGGAAAGGTTATAATTACCATGTTATAGGCCTAGCTGTGCAACCTCACACAGACTGTGAGATGCTGCAGGAGAAAAAGGAATAGCATAGTCCACGTCTGAATCGAATAAAAAAAAAATAATCCACAACATACTTATGTTACATGCCACCAAAAGGTGATGATGGATGATGTTGTTGTTTCAGTGTGAGCACTTACAAGAGTCCTTAAAATACAGATCCGTGCAGGTTTTATTGAACAAAGGGGTTGTGACATTTTACTTTATACTGATAGTACCTCATGCGCTTGTCTAAAATTCTGCCATCTTTTTTTTAAATCCTCTTTCCCAGAAGACCCCGGGGCTGTTTTGATGGTCAGGTGATGTGTAAAAACTTCAGAGAAAGGCAATTGCTCTCGTTTTGATTATGATTTACGTGGAGCTTTTCTGCGGGCACGTTTGCTAAATTGAGATGTGAGCATGGGAAGGTAAATGTAAAACAAGCCCACAAGAGAAACACTTGAGGTGCATTTGTTTCATGTGGGGGGAAATGAACTTACTTAAGGCTTTAAGCTGTGCAGACTGGGTTCATGTAAAATACATAACTCATGCAGAGGAGACAGACCGCCAGTTTTTCTGCTCACACAGCTAACACACTAATAATCTCTATTTCTTTCTAAATGTTTTCCTTTAAACAAACTGTAGCATAAGCATGTTGAAATTGAAAAACAAATCCAAAAAGATTGCATATTAAAAGTGGAATATGATCTGAAACTAAAAATGTGCAGCCTCCTCACAGCCACGATTGGAAATAATCACTTTGCTACTGCGTGAGAGAAACATTGTGCACTGTGACAACCACCTCGATACGCTGGGAGTTGACCTTCTTGCCCTTTTTGTTCCAGTAGACGACAGGCTTGGGGTTGCCGATGGCCTGACACACAAACGATGCCACCCCCCCTGACACTCCGATCTGGTCTGTTGGAATCTTGGTGAATCTTGGGGGCGCTGAAAGAACAGACGCAGAAGAGAGAGAGAGAGACAAAAGCACAAGCATGAAACTGACATCGTCACACTTGGAAGACGTGAAATCAACTCCAGCAACAGTAGCAACCCCCCCGCTGACCACGCCCCATTTCACCATCAGTGACCGGTCAGGATGACTCGTGTCCTGACGACTGCACGGTTGCGCTTACTTCCTGGGTATCATCTAGAGGACAAGCTGAAGGACTTCCTGTGGGTCATAAATAAAAGATGGGACTGAGGCTTCAGAGGAACATCTCTCTCTCTCTCTGTCCTCTCTTTTTCTGCATCCCTGTGCTTTTCTCCACGGCAGGACGCCACGGCGCTGCTGCCCAAGCTGTCATGACACGTGCGCATTTCACAGGCAGGAGAAGTGTCGGCTGAAGATTCACAGCATATAATTGGTTTAAATGTATTAATACAAGAGGTGCGATTTATTTATTTATTTATTTGTGCCTGCAAACGCCGAGCATCTATAAGCGATTTTATTGACGATCCAAACGCACACCAGCCTTCTGCTCAGCCTCCGTCGGTGACTTCAGGAGAGCAATTTCCAGCGATCGCGTTGTGATGTGGGATGTTTAAGCGCTGCAGTCGCCCTCTGCAAGAAAACAGTAATTTCCAAGTGTGATATTGAACCAACAGCACTGAACCTACACTTTTCACAGCGGCTGAGTCAGATCAGTGAAACAACCTCACGCATCCACCCCTCGCTATCTGTCTGTGGCCTGTTGCCATGGCGCCCAGCTTAACTCCTCTACAGCGACGAAATCGCAGCCATCCATCAGGGCGAAGTCAGGATGACCCTTACCATGGCAACCTGGTTCCCTCCTCCCCTGTGTCTGGGTGGGCGAGGTCCTGCCGTTGTGATTGAAGACGGAGCAGGAATATTATTAGGAATAGAACCACCGCCTATCAAAGAATCACTGCCAGGTCCTTTACTGGTTTGAACGTCTTCCCACTCACTTCACTTTTTAATAGCCACACGGTGTTTTTCCCACAGCAGGAGCTGGAATGGCCTCACGACAAAAGAAGGTCTGTTTGCTGCACAGTGTTTTTTTGAGAAGGACCAATGTGAATGTCAGAAATAAGGTGGTTACGTTTTATGCTCGCCATAATCCTGAGCAGGAAGCAGCAGAAAAAGCAAGTCGTGAATAGTCAGACTGAACATATTTATCCTCGCCAGATTTAGACGCGGGATATTTTCTGCCTGTTAAGACTCTTACAAATGCACACAGTGTGGAGCTATGTGCACCTTCTTTTCCCTGCCAATAATTTGTGAGCTATCAAAAGTCGATAGGAGGAAAAAAAAAAAAGTGTCATGGCTAAAACGGCTTCCTCCCTTCTATTGGATTATGAATGAATTTTGTGTTCCTCAAAAGCTTCTCTTGGCTTTACGTTGAATCCAGAATGTTTTCGATGTTCTCTTAAACGCCTTTCAATCCTCCTGAAAAACAGACCCCACTGACAAAATAACCACTTAAGCCTTTTCCAACAGGCAGAGAAAAGCCCTACAAGGTACTAGCTCTGAATGGATTTGCACTCAGCAGAAACTTGTTACGATCAGGACGTTCTCTGGGAATAAAAGACTAATCAGGACTTTTGTCTTTTTCAATAGTAGGTTTCTGCTGTCGCGAAGCAGACTGGTCTGCCACTGACCCCAAACTACTCGGGTTCAAATGGAGCATCTATATAACTTGTAGTCTTTGGATTGAGTGACAGACAGCCGCTGTGCTCGGACCTAACAAGGACAGGAACAGAGAACTTCACAGTGTCTGCAGTCGTGCAATGAGACAGGAAGGTAACTGGAACTTTGAGTTTCCTTCTGAGCAAACTATGCAAGTTAAAAAATGGTATTGTTTTATTTTAAATAATAAATAAACTTAATCATCTATGATCAACAGTTTTCATTTTTCTGCCTCGGATAGTTCAGGATCTATGAAATCAAGTGTTGCATGAACAGTTACTATCTTACCTGTTGTTGATAACTCTTTGTATGACACCAGTTTGGAGGAATAAAGTTGATTTTTTTCTGGATTGATGAGCTAGATGCTAAGTTATAGTAATGTTCCCATTTTTATACTACACGATTTACATGGGGTTATTTGATTATTTGCAAGTGCGAATAGCAAAAACAGCTATCCGTAGAGCACCACCGGCAGAAAGATAATTTCTGCCAAAAATTTAAAAAGCATCAGTCATGGTAGAGTAAAGCTTTTATAAAATAGTGTTTGCATGAGTTGAAGTGAAATTTTTTGATCTGCTGTTAGTTTGTCACCCCAGAATTAAACTTTCAAACTTTCCCACATCTCAACGAGAAGTGTGCAATGCCACGTTTCTTCGATTATAGTAGGCAATGTTCACGTGTTTTGCATTAAAAATATGAAAAAAAAAAGAATAAGAAAAGCTTAGCAATTAAATGAGCCGAGTTATTTCAAGACACATCGAGGGGTCAGAAACAATCTCACCTTGTTAGGCCTTGTTAGTAGGGGATGAAAAGATTAACCTGAGTCAATGTAAAAAACATCACAGGTCCAATAGAACGTGCCATAAACCAGTTGATGGGCCCATTCTGGTTTATCAGCTAATATTGACCAATTTGGCTACACATATTGTTAACAAAACAATAAAAGTTAACTTAATAAAACTGTTTTCTTGTAAAACTTTTTACTCATTTGTGGTTTTTGTTTCTGCTGATGTATCAATTACATTTAATTCAGTTTATTTATATAACACCCAGTCACAACAGAATTCATCTCCTATAGATCTATATAGCGTGTCGGTGGACCAAAAATCAGCAGATGTGTAGTTCTGTCTCATTACTGAGTATAAACACATTAAAAAATGTATATCAGTCATCTCACGGGACCAAAACCACAGACACGAACTAAACAAAATGACGATTTCTATTTTTAAAGCTAAGAGGTGCCATGTTTGATATTTAGACTTTATACCTTATCTTTTACACACACAATCTGCTTGGTGACATTTTCAGAGCAGTGATAGACAAGTATGGCCGAGAAAATGTGTGTGTGGGGGGTGGGGGGAGTGGCTCCCTTCCTGTCAGTACATCAGCTCTGAGCTGTGGTGTTGTTAATGTGTTTTGATAAGGCGGGAGGTCCCATCAGCATGTTTCTCATCATCTTCTTGATTACAACATCTCAACACATTTCCTGCCTCAGTGGTCTCTAACGCCCCCCCACCCCCCACCACACACACACGCACGCACTCACACACACACGTCCTATGTTGCACTATTACGTTGAACTCTGATTAAGAAAAATACAGAAAAACAGAAAAGGTAACCACTAAAACATTTTACCTAGTGCTGCACACACGCTGCTCCAAGGTTTGGTTAGAAGAATGACCAAAGGCATCAGCAGACACATGGGGGACAGATGAAGGCTGAGGCCCAGGATGGGTTGCCTGGTCTGGGCCAGAACGCTGCTTGGTTTACACAATAGCATGGCACCACCGTTGGGCTGGTTGGAGATGACAAAAATGCAGGTCAAGCTTCACTCAGCAGGGGCAGGCACTCTGCAAACAGAAAAAAAAAGAGGGTGAGGAGCATGTTCTTTACTTGTGACCCAGCATTTTCACCTGATGCCAGAAAAAAAACAGGCTATGAGGCAGTCAAATTCATGGTAGTAACACAATCTCTGATTAAACAGACTGTGCAAGATCTCACAGGACTGTGTGCATAAAGTTATTATCGAGTTTAGCCAAAAAGGCTAAAACTCCATCATTTTTCAAGATAACATGGTCTCAGTGTAAAACTCTTGCAGGCAATATGCATTCTATTGAGGATTGCACTGTGTTGAACTGTATGGGGTGCTGTTTGTAAAGTTGCACAGGCAAAAATTAACATCAATATTTTGATTTATTTAGCTTTTAATAAGAAAAAAATATATTTTTTTCAAAGTCATATTGTCACCATTTTAGTCATTCATTAACAAATGTCATAGCTCTCAACTAAACATTTAATTTATAAGATAAATATTTAGTTCACAAACTAAATACTTAACTTGCAAGTTAATTATTTAGTTAGTAAACTAAATATTTTGGTAAAAATTAAATAATTTACACCTAAATATTTAGTTTACTAACTAAATATTTAATTTCTAAGCTAAACATTTAACTCCTAAACTAAATATTTAATTTGATAACTAAATATTTAGTTTGGCCCTAAATATTTAGCTAGCAAGTTAAATATTTAGCTGACAAGTTAAATAATTAACTAGCAAGTTAAATATTTGGGTCTGAGGTACATATTTAGTTAGCAAATTAAATATTTATTTTGGAAATTAAATGTTTAGTTTGTAAAATATATATTTAGGTCTGAGCTGAATAATTTGTCAGCATATTAAATATTTAGTTTAAGAATTAAATGATTAGCTTAGAAATTAAACATTTAGTTAGTAAACTAAATATTTTGGTGTAAATTAAATATTTAAATTACCCTTAAATATTTAGTTTACTATTTAAATATTTAATTTCTAAGCTAAAAAAAATTAAGCTAAGCATTTAATTCATAAACTAAATATTTAATTTGGTAACTAAATATTTAGCTCAGACCTAAATATTTAGCTAGCAAGTTAAATATTCGTAAACTAACTAATTATAGTGTAAATTGAATATTTAGTTGGGAACTATGACATTTATAAATTTATGACTAACATGGTGAAAATATGACTTTGAAAAAAAAAAAACATTTTTATTAAAAGCTAAATAATCCAAAATACTGATGTTAATGTTTGTGCAACTGTGCAAACAGCACCCCATAGAACTGTATGTGAAATTTCAATGCATCATTAAGACAATACGTTTTTGTTCTGTGACAAAGGAAGAAAAAAACACAGAGTCAAAACAAACATGCAAATGTGGGATCAGGTCTTCAGGTTTGAACAGAGCACTTATGACTTCTGGGATTAGGAGTCCAAACAGGCTGATGGAACTACGGGTGAGAACAATAACTATAATTACTCAATAACTACGGCAGGAAACAGAACAAAGTAGTCTTCAGCATGCTGTCGCTGTACTGTATTAATAAGTCTCCTTCTCTAGTGGGCCATGAAATGAGCAGCAGTGATACAGTTTTAAGAGTACCCCCCCCAGTGTCCTAATAATTTCATTTTAGCTTCGGCCTAATTCCCTTTTAGCACTCTCTGTATTCTAGTGTTCTGTTGGCGTAAAAAAATGTTAATGCAATAATTCATCTAGACTGTGCCACAGTAATGGAACGTTTTTTAAAACAAATAAGGATTGAGGAGAGATTCAGTTGGAGTGCAGCTGAATTCAATGACAGCAAATTACACACACGCACACTTTCTTGTTTAATCCAAAGCCAGTGGAGCCACATACACACATGCACGCAGTCACACACATCTGAAAGTCTCAGCATAATTCAGCTCTGTCTGCTCGCAGAGATTTAAACAAGCTGTGCAGAAGCTCCACGTCCGCGAGTCAATAACTCCTCAGTCTTATCGGGCTCTACCACCCAACCCCCCACGCCCCCTCCCCGACGCCCCCTCATCCAAAGATGCGTTGGAACGCAGGTGGGGAGGCCAAATGAGAAAGAGGAGCCTTTGTTAACCTGCTGTATATCATGCATGTGCACATGCTCCCCTTCAAGTGGCAATAAAACGGTAACCTATACGCTCTCGGGGGGGACATTATACATATTCACAGGTGACAGGCCACACTGCGATCAGCACATAAATATGCACAAACACCCATGAGTGCTTTTTCACCCTGACATCCACAACAAAACCGAGAGAAACGAAGGAGCAATGATCTGCCCGACCCCTTCTCGCCTCCTCTAAATGAAAGAGGCACTTCCGGTGAGTTACATATTCAAAGAGTCCTCTGACTACTCATTGGGCTAATGACCTGCTAAAGCATATTATCGTTTCCAGCTCCCCGACCCAAAATAGCTGAAGCGAAAACATGCCTATCTGATACAGGCTCTTTTTCCTGCCACTCTGCCCCGGCCTTATCAAACACTGCGTAATAGCTGTAGAATAGAAAAAAGCTTTCAGCGTCTCCTTTTCAATTGAGGGCGATAAGAAAAAATCAGATCAGCGCTCATTCAGCCAACATTGGCAGCACGTTAAGTAAATTCTCCTCTTACAGAAACTCAATTTGCCGGCGTTAATCTAAGCAGGGCCACTGTTCTGCGTGCAGCCACATGGCCACAGGAACATACTGCTGGTGTGTTCGGAGATGTGCGTGTCTCTTCTGTGACCATCTGACCATAAAGATCATTTTCAGTTCATCCACTCCTCCATGTTGTCTTTCACCTACTGACAAAACCCTCTTTGCCCTACCTCCCCCCTATCGCACCTTCTAACTAATCCCCCATCTACTTCAGCATTAATCTCAATGTCCCTGAAATCTCCTCTTCTTCAAATTTCTTTTATCCTCTTTTACGTTTCGCTCCTATCCACTTCCTCCTCACCCTCCTTGTTAACCTCTTGATGCCATCTTCCCTCTGTGATACCCTATCATTCATTTTCTTTGCTTTTTATAGACGCCCTAATCCCTGCTTGTATACAAATCCTCTTCCTCTCCTCCAGCTGTCCGGCACCGGCTGCTCCAGCTGTCGTACGTCTATTGACACGGTTCAAACAAAAGGGCTTACAGCATCCCACAGCTGTGGCTGATGAGGAAAGATGCCAAAACAGATACACAGATGCGGCCAAGCAGGCAAGTCTGGTAGAGATGTGACGTTCACAAACGATCCAAATCTTTTTTTGAACGGCTATTTAAAACCAATGGTGAGAACAGAGTAGCAAACGATGGCGAGCCATTTTTTTTCTTCTTGTTTGTGTCTCTCGTCGCACAAATGAAGATCCATACACTTCACAGTTGCTTTTCCATGGAGATAAAGAAGAACAGGCTAAAGGAGTGGACAGCAGTTGTGACTGGTGAATGTGCTCGAGGTGGGAGGAAGTTACGAGCTTGACAAGCACACATGCAAATGGACTGTACTTATACAGCACCTTTCTATCTTATCAAGACACTCAAAGCGATTTACACTACAATCTGTGCCTCGTTTACCCATTCACACTGCACTCTATTATATCTGTACAAAGTTAATTGAACAAATCATTCTAAAGAGAATAATCACATTCATCCACCGATGGGACACACATCAGAGGCAGTGAGGGGTTCAGTGTCTTGCCCATGGACATTCCAGCAAGTGGCTACTGGTGGATTCAAACGTCCAACTCTTGCATTGGAGGACGACCGCTCCAGCCGCTCAGCCACCCCTATAAATGTCAAATGTCTTGGCAGTATGTCCATACGTCTGACGTGATACGTACAACTGTGCTAATATTTAATGGCTCTTTGACAGAAATGAATCTTCAAGATCTAGCTCCTCTCAAAGAGCCGTAAATCCCCTTTGTAAAGTCTTGGCATGCCTCTGCTTGGATCTCAATGGGGTGGGGACAATAATCTATTTTCTATACATCCGAGTATGGACATGGATGATCCTGCATCAATTTAAAAACATCCATCCATCCATTATCTTTACCTGTTTCTTACTTTCTGGGTGGCGAAGGTCAGTGATGCTCACGTCCAGAATTTTAATATTATTTAATGTTAATACCATCACATTAAGAAATGCAAATATTGGAACTCTGAAGTGCCCTAAATGTTAATGGCATGTACACTATAGAGGGAGAGGAATGATCAAAACATGAAACGATATCTAGGGTTTGGAAGTATGTATGCAGTTTCTATGGAGATAATAAGTGAGAGAAGCATCACTAAAACCAGAATTGGGTAAAACAGCCAGTAGCTACTGCTAAGTGAAACAAAGCCATCAAAGGATCTATCAAATTTAAAAAATGGCAAATTAACTAAGCTTTCATCGCAAATGCTTTGTGTCCCCATTCAGGGCTTTTGTGTTGTTTTGCACTTTGATACAGTATAATGGTTACCCTATGACAAAAATACTAACCCAGTCATTCCCACAATCTACAGAAGAACAAAAAGACATAGAAACAATAAAGAAAGTGAATAAGATGGCTCCTATCATGGACACCCATTACCACAGAATCTTATCAGTGTACTCAGCATTTTGACTCCTCATTTGGTCATTTAGTTCCCATTATCTTGTATGAAGGAAAACTGTTTTTAACACAGTGTGGAGAAGAAAAAAAACAACATTTTGTTTCTTTTAGGTTTGACAGAGTCTATGCTCAAGGTTTTGGTTGTGAATATATTTGCACCAAGGTGCATCAATAATCACTTTATAATTGCATCTCAGCAATTAGAAATGTAATCTAATGGAATTATAAGGTCCCCAATTATTACCACCCCCTAATATCTCACTGGGGTAATGACTACTCAAATATAGTCGGAGAGTTAAAGATGTGTGATAATTGTGAGAAAATGTATAAAATTCCCGGTGCAGTCTCATTAAATCTGTACTCATGACACGTTTGCATCACTTCTGACATGCTGTTCCTGTTGCACATTTGCTCCATTATCCCATTACTACCAGTGCATTTAATTTACCTGAGAAATATCTGCCAGGACCGGGACTCAAACCCACGTCCTAATGGCATGTCCCGTTTTGCAAGATGTCTACACCTATACACAGCTGGCCTGTGCTGGGAGTTTGTAAAAAATATTGCATAAAAGTTGTGACATTTCTGCAACAAAAAAGTGAAATGATAGTGGAAAATATCTTTCACTCTGATGCACGTCGTATTTTGCAAGATTGAACAGTGCATACACTGTCAAGTTAAATAAGTTTTCATTTTGTATTAAAAAGAAGTAGCAATTCCATAAAAATATACAGCTCTAGTGCTTTAGAATAGTTGAACCCAAATAGAGAAGGGTTCAAGATGGGTTCATGGTACCTGCAACTTCTCCAGGCTTTAAAAAAAAAAAAAAAAAAAAAAAAAAAAAAAATAATGAATTTTTTTTTTTATT
>JARVLU010001586.1:21042025-21057729 GCA_031762415.1 Simpsonichthys santanae
AGAGATTCATGAGTCTAACAGCCTCAGGGTAGAAGCTGTTCCTCAGTCTAGTGGTTCTACACTTAATGCTCCTTAACGTCCTGCATGAGTGGAGCGGGGAAAAAGGTGTGTGCTGGGTGAGTGGGGTCCTTCATGATGCAGGTGGCTCTCTTGCTGCATCTGGAGGTGTAGATGTTTGTGATGGTGGGGAGGCTGACTCCAACAGTCCTAACTTACAATCTTATAAAAATGTTAGCCCTGATCATTACAATTCTGTGACTATTTTGTTATTGTTTGTTCATTTGTTTATGCGTGTTCTATTCAGCAAGTTTCATTAGAAGCGTTCTGTCATGAGAGAAGGATGAAGCCCTCCTTCAAAGTGTTTTTGCACATCACACTGTCGAAAAGAAAAAGAACACAGTATTAAATGTTCTTAACAGCATTGTTTTCACACATCTAATCCACAGTAAACCCCGGCTTTCTGCAAATACCAGGCTTTACGTGTGGAACAACTTTCAAACAAAGTACGAGAAGCACAAAGTGTTACAGCGAGTAAAACAAAGAAAAAATCAGAAAAGAACCATAACTCCCACCCACACACTACTAAAAGCTTTTTGTTCGGAATTTAAAAAAAAAGATTAAACCAATATTATAATGACATGGATGAATGGAGCTGAGGAAAAACCCCAAGTAGAAATAAAAATTGCACAATTATTTTACTTTGTATTAAAAAAAAATCAGAAAAATTAACATATTTTAATAACGTAAAATTAAAATAAAATAACATAAGGGGTTTGTGTAGTTTGAACATGTGTGTATGTCCACACACATGCACAAACAGACATGTGTGGCATGACTGTCACTTTTAATTGGACCAGTATAATGAGGCCTTGCACACTTATCTGATTCTTGGACTTCTCCAACCGATCCCCGTGGATGGAACACACCAGCTCTTGCCCCAATTAGGTTTCTGCTGACGACAATCTCCAGGAGCACGCACCATCTACATCGACACTCAAAACCTCGCTCATCACCTCGACTGACAGCCATCTCATGCACACTTTGAGGCTGTAATAAGAAGCGCTTTCTCTTCAGTAAAAAGATTGTTCTGCTCAGCCGTTCGCACCATCTGTTGGTAACTCTGTGTGCCGTTTACCTCGTTATTGCCAGCTGTCGAAAGGTAAAAGGCGAGCAATAACGTTTTTGTGTGTGTGTGCATGTGTTTGTGTGTCTGTCTGCTACTATAACGTCTCATGTAGCTCTACTGGACAAACTTGCAGAAAGTAATATTTTGCATGTAATCTTTTGGGATTCAAGTTGATTCAAGATGGTACAGTCAATCAACGTTAGAAAACACAAATTACCCTCAAATTTGGTGTGCAACTATCAAAGCTTTATCCTCAACATATAGTTGGAGTGTTTGCATGAAAGCAAGTTTTAAGTTTTATTTTGTCGTTATAAATTTAGAGAAAACTTTATGCTTCGGTTGGCAAATTATCTCAAAAATCAATGACTTTTCGAAACTTTCTGGAAATAATACAGAAAAATAGTTACAATTCAGTCAATGATATTCTGCAAAAATATTATCTGGTAGTAGCTGAGAGTCATTCATTCATTGTGTGAGACGGTGGTGCTTCATGTTATTGCCAAGGTTTGAATAAAAATGGACACAACTCAACATAAAGATGATTTTAGACTGAAACTCCATCGTGAAACGTGGCAGATATTTTGCAACTCTTCAAGAAATGCAAAATCTTTATTAGATTTGTTGATCGTCTTGGATAAATTTGTTTAGATTTACATGAGATATGAAAGTGTTCTCAAATTATTGGTTGTTAATCTACAGTTAGACAGAGCATTATTGATTAATTGCTGCATGGGGAGTGGTGGCACAGAGGTTAGAAAAAGTGGGCCTGTGACTGTAAGGTCGCCGGCTCAACTCCCCGGACCGACAACGTCAAAATGTGGGTAGGATAGGTGAAGCATCCACACCTGCCTCCACCTTCCTTTGCCCCACTCTGAGCCCTTGAGCAAGGCCCTTAACCCCCACCATCTACTCCCCCAGGCACCCTATAGAGCAGCTCTCTGCTCCACACAGAGGGCTGTGGTAGCTCAGTGGTCTGTGGTTGTGTCAGAGAGGGCATCCGGTGTAAAAACAATTCATGTGAGTTAGTTCACTGTGGTGAATCCTGAAGAAGGGAGCAGCCAAACCCCCACCCCAACTAAAAAAAAAAAAAAAAAAAAAGTATTATTATTTGTTAGATTGCTATGAAACAACAACAAATACATTTTATATCTTCAAAGGATCACTAACGACAACATAAAATCCAGTTTAAAAATTTGACCTGTCAAGTTTTTTTTTTTTTTTTTTAGTTCACGTTTTCCAGTAAAGGCCAAAACTACAAATGTGTCTTAAAAACTTTCCCATTTAAGTTATAAGGTCAAGAGAAATATTATTTGTTCCTCTAACGACATTTCTTTAGTTGTTCTGTGGTAGCAGGTAAAGTTTATTTGGTACATTTTCATTAAACATGTCACAAGGAGCCAGGAACTGGAGACCAGTACATTATTGAAGCATTTACATTATTGAAGCATTTACATTTATTATTAATAAATCATTAACCTTTCCATACAATACTGATCAGTAGAACCACTAACACAGTAAGAGAAATACTAGATTTACTTTAAAAAAATGTTATTCGGTTACTTTGAGAAATACTTTATTACACTGAGAGATGACTAAGTACTGGTAAATGTTGACAACATTTCCATATTTTTGTGTTTCTAAACTCTTATGATTGCAGTTTGTAAACAGCAATTAGGCTGGTGAGTTTACTAAAAGATCCCCTCCATCCAGCGGCTGAACGCTGCATCTCATTTACTCTCTAACAGCCTGATAACAGCTCTGTGGTGACAGCTTCATCCAGTTTTTATTAGTTTAAACTTATTCAGTTTGCCTGAAATGACTTTTCTAACATCACTGGCTGATATAATTTAAAAAAAAAAAAGAAGATAAAAAAAAAAAAGACTCGTTTTATGTCATAGCCAAACAAATGTGTAAAAGCAGAACCCATGGGCTCGTTTACTGAAACATAAGAACCTACCTACGCATTTCTGCAGCACTGCCTTCATTATAGTGTGTTCACTGCTGGATGTTATGGATGTCGTTATTATTGGCTTGATATGCAACAATTGGTCCCACATCACAAAGAAACTAGCAGCTCTATTTGTTTTTTTTTTTTTTTTGTGTTTGTAGTGGGGGTTGTGTGTGTTGAGGTACAGCAGGGTGAAAAAAAATGTACGCATTTCAGTATTCATTATTTGCACAGGCAGCGATGGAGGCTGAATTCTCCTTCAGGAAACAGTGCCTAAAACTTAAAATAAATGTCAAACGAAATGTCATAAAGATTACAGCCTTTGCATTGTTCTGCTTACTCAAGCTTGCCTGTGCCACATGGTTCAGAATCCAATTCTAAATGATTGTTTATTAGTAAGCCTATGTCTGACAAGAAGGGGAGACCAATTAAGCCACTGGTTAAATTATGCATCTTAATGAAGGTAGAAAGACCAGCCCTCACTATCACTTCACATCATGAAATATTACTACCGGTATATGGTACAAAAAATATGTAGAGAAAGTATATTTGTATCAGCCAAAAAGAGCAATTAGATAAAGCACTGCGTGATGCGTTAGCTTGATTTTCCCATGCAGAAAGGAAAGCTCTGCAGAGAGTGGTGAAGGCTGCACAGAAGAAGTCTGTTGGAGTCAGCCTACCCACCATCACAGACATTTACACCTCCAGATGCAGGAAGAGGGCCAAATGTGGTCCTCGTTGACATCTTATCTATTCTCCAAGATGATATTTTAAATGTAAAATACTTTTATCACTTGAATTTTTTCAGTAATATTTGATTGTGATGTCAAATTGCAACAGATAACATCAAATGAGACCAATCAAACTCGTTGAGGAACCTGCAACCAAGAAAAAATGTTGAGTATCTAACTTGAGTTAATGTAGATTCTGAAAACGGCCCTCAGTTTGAAAAAGGTTTTAATTTGCCTTTTTGTTTTAATTGTGTGCTTTTGTAAAAAAAATCACTGCAATGCCACTTTAACTGGTGATATGTGACTTATCTGTGCTGCTGATTATCCATACTGTTTATCTCATGCTGCTGATTATTTCATGCTGCTCTATTCATTCATACCCACCATGCTCACCACAGACTCATGTTCATACTGCTGTTGTTACGCCATATTGTTTTACATTGTTAGTGTTTAGCATACCTTAGACCCTTATACGTATACTGTTTTTTTTTTACACTTTATATTTTTGCTATTTTTGGGTGTAACTGGGACCTTGAGTCCATAATTTTGTTCCGCCTCAAACTTGACTTGAACTTGAGATCAGTTGTGTGAATAAATCAAAACAGTCACTCATATTTCTTTGAAATTTCAGTCAGATTGAATGACATTGGAGTCTGTTCTAATTAAGGCAACTTGAGCCTTTTTCATCAAATTGCAAGCAAAACATAAATAGTAGATGGAGTGTTACATCGTTTTGTAGAATTCATAATTTAAACCTAACTTGTTCTCTCTTAAATTTCCCCCAAATTGTCTTGTTCTATATTAATTTCAGTAATTATGACGAACAATCTTTTAGATTGAATTGTTAAAAAAAAAAATAATAATAAAACATGTAGCGAGGACAAGCGCTGAGTCGTGGCAGGGCTAAAATGAGAAGATGAGAGCAAAGCTGAGTCATGTTCATTTTGGATTATTTCCAATCACTTATCAGAAAAATTCAGAGCATTTTTTTGAAAAATATCCACATTTTAATTTTAGTGTGAAAACAAATCAGTGTTGATATATATATTTTTTTTTTAATAAAATGTTCTAACAACCTGTGGGTTGTTATTAGTAGTATTCTAATACTATTAAAGGTGATATCACTACTTGCTGCACATAGAAATTCTCACTTTAACCCACTAGTATTACTACTCCTCAAGATAACTGTGTGGGCTGTCACAAGATTCATTCTACTGCTGATATGAACAACTTAGTTTAAAGTCTACAACCAAGAAGCAGGTGGGTTTGGGGTTTCTGGCCAAGCTAACCTGAACAATCAAAATCTTGTTAAGTGTGACAACAGCATGAGTCATGAGATTTAAAGTACTGGACCAAACAGGAGAAAAGGGAACAGGTTACCACCACAGGAAATGACCGAATCAGTCAGCCTCTTACTTTTCTCTTGAGTTTTGTGCAGTACGAATGTATTAAGTGGTAAAAACAGAGTTTATTTGCAGATTGACAGGCAAAAGCTGACACACGAGACAACACGTGTTTTAAATGCATGATCAACAAGAACTTTATTGAGGGGAGGATTTGTCTGATCAGGGTAAGACTAATCAGGGACAAGTCTGAAGAGATTAAAGTAGATGATTAAAGATTTGAACACTGCAGCTGTAGGAGCCTGGAATAGCCTTTGCAGCAAACAATAAAATAAAAAAAAAAAAAAAATGCAAAGCTAATGTGGAAAAGACCTCTTTTCATTTTGAAAACATTTATTTGAGCGTAACAGCAGTACAAAATATCAAACTTCAACACAACCAAAATCTTTATATCTCCATTTCTTACACCGGCTGCTCTGCAGAGCTGCTGCATGTTCTCCATGTTGTATTTGAAGCAACAGCTTTTTAAATCTGACCTCGAGAAACCGGGCCAGCTTATTAGGAAAACAGAGCACATCGCTTTCTCTCATCCAGGCTCGTGTTTAAAAGCATGGCGAGCTGAAGAGAGGGTGGATTCTGGGGGCGCTTAATGTCAGTCCTCAGAGTTCTTATGATACGTTTGTTTTAGCATTGCAGACCAACAGACCACAAGCCATGTGCGTACATGGAACAAGTAAACACGACAAACTGCAGAAAGGAGGAGACAGATGGAGAGGGGGTGAAGGCGGCATGCACGAAGTGAAGAGTGGACCAAGACCATCTGTAAAACAGTTGGAACAAAAGATTCTGGAGACAAGAACATGAGCAACAGCAAACAGCAAAGGGAGGATAAACTCTATAAAGCAGACCAAGTTGAAAGTAACCAAACAGAAATAAATCATGTCAATTATCAAAGCAATACATTGTGTGTGATTACTGTACTTTGGTTCGAAACACAATCTATGAATCATTTAAATAAGGAAGCATAAAACTATAAAATGAATCTTTTTTAAGAGAATATGCCTTTTTAATAACACATAACATCACAGTCCAGGTAAGTTCAGACATATAAACCTACGGATAAGTTCCACAGCGTCACATTTTAAAGTTTGCTGATGACTCTGTCTTCCTGTTCCTTCTCAGCAGTGATGACCCAGACCCCGGGTCTGTGTTCAGGGACTTCACTGAATGGTGTGAGTCTCCCTTTATAAAGTTAAATGTTTCTTAAAGAAGATGATTACTGATTTTTTTTTTAAAAAGTCTCTTCAGGTGCCACTCCTGTGGTCATTAACAGTGAAGCTGTTGAGGTGGTGCATCAATGCAAAAATCTGGGAACTGATCTTGATGACAAACTGACCTTTGACCTCTATGTGAACTCACTTTGTAAGAAGGCCGATCAGATCATGTATTTTTATCTGAAGCTCTGTGGTTTTAAAGTTGATTCTACGTTTATGAGAATGTTTTATTCATGTTTTATCGAGTCTTGACTTTTTCCTTCATCTGTTGGTTTAGACTTTTGACAAACAGGAACAAACTCTCGGGGATTGTCAGGATGTGCAGCAAAACTGCTGGCATAGCTCTACAGAACCTCACTGACCTACACAAAGAGAGGTCAGTGAAAAAGGCCACGCAGATTCTGGCAGATCCTGGTCACCACTCCATGGTGAGTTCAGGTTGCTTCCATCTGGATGCAGGATCTGCAGCCCAGATGTAGGACGAACAGACGGAAAAACTTATTTTTAGCGATCAGGCTTCTCAATGAACAGTGATGATTTCTGTACTGTTAGTTTAGTGTTTTAATGTCTTGTCTAGTATGGATGTGTAATGTGTCTACTGATGGTGAAACTCAGGGGTAATAAAGATTATTGAACTTAAGTGGAGGCCTTACAAACTACTTGATTAAAAAAAAACAAGTTATTTTTACAACAAACCCTCATTTAACATGTGTCAATAAAAAATGATTTTATGCGGTAAGATGACAAACTCTGCCTAAAAAAAACTAAACCAAACCAAAAAAAAAAAAAAGTGTTTTAGAAATAAAATACTTCTCTAAATTCATTCAAATGATTCTTATGGAGCCCCGGAGGGGATATGTTTTTTTTTTTGTTTGTTTTTGTTTTTTTGCGGTCCCGCGCAAAGTTTTATCCCCTCAGGGGCACGTTAACTATTCACAGCAGGATTTTAAAAATATAATTTTACAACTTCAAAACTTGATGAGATTAGTTTTCTTCTAAAGTCTGACAATAAGAAGAAACAAAATGACCAAACAATATAAACTTACAGAGGACAAAGGCTAACCAAACAAATGACCTTACTAAACTACTTCAACACTATTTAACTGTGTCTGTTTCATTTTTAACTCACATTGAATGATGTCACATATACAGTTTCTGTGAAAGCATTTTATTTGTCTAAATGGTATTTATTTGTAGTATAAACTACATTTTGGTTTGGGTAATT
The DNA here is from genome assembly GCA_031762415.1 of Simpsonichthys santanae. Classification (NCBI taxonomy): domain Eukaryota; kingdom Metazoa; phylum Chordata; class Actinopteri; order Cyprinodontiformes; family Rivulidae; genus Simpsonichthys; species Simpsonichthys santanae. Next base: position 21,049,673 of record JARVLU010001586.1, read on the forward strand.
CAACTAGTTTGATTGGAAGGATTATATATGCTTAAATAAATACAAAAGTTGAGGATGATGGAGTCCAATTTTCAGTGTATTTCACAAACTATGAAAAATAATTTCAGTCAGGTCCTTGTGTAAATTAATTGTTTTTTTTTTTTTTTTGGGTCAATGCTGGCACTTCTATACAGTATTTTAAATAAAAGCCAACTGTGCGATCATTTTACTTAAAGAGGGGAGTTTCCAGTGTTAGTTTTTAGCATGGCAGGTGCCGTAAAGACAGTGAGACAAAACTGACTAACCTTGTCTAATCCTATTATTACTTTTTAACCTGACTAATAAATAATATTAAGTAAATAACAAAACTTTTATTGCACATGACCAACAAGTTCTGGTTTCTAAAGTGCATCCAAGGATTGTAATGGCTCTCACCCTGTTTCTGAAAGTTGGCAACAAGCAACTAAAATGCACGTGTATTTCTCCAGGTGACTAAAATGACAGAGTTAGGAACAGTAGTTATTATAATCTAGGCAAAAATTTAGTTCAGTACAGCTAACTCTTAATGACAAGGTGTGTGTGTGTGTGTGTGTGGGGGGGGGGGGTGGGGGCTGCTTTCTTACAGTAGCATTCATCCTTAACCACAGTCCCTGTTCTGCACATTGATAATGATCAGCGAGCGTGTTCAGCCCAGATGGAACGGCTCTCCAACACAAAGGATTATAAATACACACATCATTGTGAATGTACTCCATGCTTATTTTCAGCACAATCAATTTGACCACCTTAGACTTTTCTCCCACTGAGCAGGAGACAAAGTAACACACTCCCGCTTCATCTTTCAAGCTTAATTCCTCTGCCTTCTGAAAAATACATTTCAGATGAAGAAACAGTAATGTCTCCATGTTTTAGTCGACTATATCTAATGAAAACAAGTGCTCACTGCTAATTACAGGACCTGTTCATTTAGTCAATATAAAATATTGGCAAAGAACATATTCAACCATATGGGAACTATTTATTAATATGTCTGCCATCTTTATTTATTTATTTTTTACATAAATAAAGGATAAAAAAAGAAGATGTAAAATAATTTGAAGTAATCACAAATTTGAATGGATTTAGGAATATTGCCGTTTTTGCAATTTAAACAGTAAATACATTTTTTATACAGAGCTGGACCAAATGAAAAGACTACTGCACAATTGCCCAGGTTTTCTGAAAATTTTTATATATATATATATTTTTTACGTTTGACTAAAATAAACACTTTATTTAAATTTTAATTGATTAACTATGGAAGCAACATTTGTTCCTAACTTTAAAAAAAAAAGGAAAAAAGTTGTCAGCATTTATTTGTAGAACATGATAGATGTTTAGCAGAGCAAAAAATGAACTTTTTCCAGACTTTAAATATCACCCCACCATCCAAAAAGCATAAATAAATAAATAAATAAATAAATAAATAAATAAATCTACACGGTGGTGCAGTTTGTAGAGCTGCCACCTCTCAGCGAAAAGGTTGCATGATCGAATCCTGGCCGAGTGGCCATTCAGGATAGAGTTTGCACAGTTTCCTCCTACAGACCAAAAACTTGCATGTTAGAATGATTGGTAACTTTAAGTTGTCCCTAGATGAGAAAGAGAGAGAGAATTGTTGTTTGTCTCTATGTGTCCCTGTGATGGACTGGAGACCTGTCCAGGGTGTGTCCCCCGCCTCTCGCACAGTGACTGCTGGACATGGACACCAGTGACCCTCGCGACCCAAAAAAGAAGAAGCAGGTAAATATAATGGATGAATGGATGGTTACACGTCAAAATACAGTACTAACGTTTCAGCTTAGGAAGAGACCAGAAATCAACATTTAGTATTCTAATGATTTTTAATCATTGATTTCATGCGTGTTGGCACATCGCTCATCTTGTTGTTGGACGACTTGTTCCTGGAGCAACAACTTTATCATCTCAGCTGTGTTTCATGGCTCCATCTTCATCTTGATCACATTCTGTAAGTTTTCGTCAGGGTTCAGGTGTGGGGATTGGTCTGATGGACCTTCATCCAAACAGTCATCTCCATGCCAGAATATCCAAAACACCACCTGAAATTAATCTTTTCCTCTCAAGGCATGGTCACAGTTATTATTTTATTCCAGTTCTTTCTGAGTCACGACTTGTTTTCATTTTCAGCTGGTCTTGTTGCAAGTGATTAATAATGGCCACAGCAGTGATTTTCATACATTTCCTCGTTATATAAGATTTAGTTAAGGTGATTACTTGTACCTCATTAAACAGAATGAGGTGTATTTGTTTTGGAATTGAACTGGCTGTACATGTAGGAAATTCTTAAATGTTCTTTAATTTGTTCCGGAGTTGTACGGCAACGTTTAAGATTGAGATTATTCAATTGCAACTGTACGTGTAAACAAAGCAGCAGGAAAGGCAAAAGTACATTAAATGGAATATTTAATTTAAGCAAAAATAAAACAAATTAAAATAAAAACACATAGATGTCTCATATTAAAGGTCTAGTTTATGAACACTGCTCATTATAATGTGCATTTCATGCTGCTTGTTAAGAACTCAAGTCATTTTTGCAACATTTCTTTGCAAACGTAGAACAATTAATTATTATTATTATTATTTTTTAACAGTAACCTCCCTGACTCTGTTCAGTGTTTTATTTTAATGATTTTTATAAACGTCAAAACACGAGTTTTACTTGATAAAGACAACTTCTGCGTGAATGACAAAATGAAATCTTTCAGTCACTTGGCTAATTTGGATGAACCCCCCACCCCCACCCCCACACACACACACACAATACACACACATACATTTGCATGTGTTTATGAGTGTGTGTGAACGTTCCATCTATTCTTTGTAACTGCTTGGCATTTGACAAGTGTGTGACAGCTAAATCCATGACAACAACAGCATGATGAATTTTTACACAATATGCTAGAAACCAACAGTGTCTCTCAAAACTGAAAAAAATAAAAAGATGGACCGACCAAACAAAGATAAACACAACAGCCTGCGTTTATCACCATTACAAATACGTCGTTGAATGAATCATGACAGGCGCCGAGTGGCTTGGGCACAAGACAAGCTTGATTATCTTCACAGTCAACAGATGTCAATGATGTACTTCTTCAAAAAAAATATGCGACGTCCACGTTGGTCTTTTCCTTCTGGAGGAAAATTAACTCATGAAAACAGCAACTAGATGAGGGGAAACTGTGTTTCTGTTTCAACTGATTCAGGGCACAAAGACAAGTCAGTTAATCACTGCCAAGAACAGTTAAGACCTTGGTAGAGGATCTAAAAATAATATTCCACTGAAGAACTGTAATATAATCTCAACACCATTTAATTCAATTCAATTCAGTTTATGTATTTAGAACCAAGTCACAAGTCGTCTCAGGGCACCGAACAGAAACATTCATTTATAAAAATAATAAGTTGACACCAGTTGAAACTGGAATTTGGTTCCAGGAGCCCTATGACTGAAAGATCTTCCTCCCATTCTGTTGTTGGGAACTCTGGGAACCGTAAATAAGCCTGCAGTCTGAGAGCGAAGTGCTCTGTTAGAAAAATATGGAACAATAAGATCTGTAATATAAGATGGAGCTAGGTTGTTGGGAGCTTTGTAGGTTAGAAGTAAGATTTGAATTCAATTCTGAATTTGACAGGGAGTCAATGAAAAAAAGCTAAAAATGGAGATATGATCTCTCCCACAAACTCCAGTTAAGACTTTGGCAGCAGCGTTTGGGATTAACTGAAGACTTTAGTATTTGGACACCCAGATAATAAACCATTGCAATAGTCCAGTCTAGATGTGACGAATGCATGAACCAGTTTTTCAGCATCATTTTTAGATGAGATGCTTCTAATTCTAGTGATATTATGCAGGTGGAAGAAGGTGGTGGTAACATTTTTAATGTGGGGTTAAAAGAAAGACACAAAGATTTATAAGATTTACACACAAAGATTAAAAAATACTAAAGGCTGACAGCTCCTGTTTTCTTGAAGTAGGTCTACTCTGTCTGTTTCCTCACACAGGAAGAACTGTAGTTGATGTATTTGATATCTAAGGTGACCATATGCTTGTGTGTCACTGTGTTGGCCATGTGATGAACTAGAAATCTTTCCGGCTGGTGCTCCACCTCTCACCCAGTGACATCTGGCTCCAGCCCCTCCTCACAACCCTGAGCAGGCTGAAGTGAATATGGAAAATTAATGAATAATGCCTATTTTTTTAATTGCCACTCCAACAGAAGAGCGAAATCAACAACTCCCTGCTGTCTCTGAGTCCTGTAGCTACAGCTTAAGTAAAAAAAAAATAATAATAATAAAAATAAAAAAATGAATCAAGTACAATAGTGGAAAAATGTCAATAAAAGCAATTACCAGCATGTGACTCGTGGATTCTTTAGGCTCCTGGTAGCTTCTTCTCACTCAAGTGCATCTTGAACATGTTTTAAGTCCAGCTCACAGATGACTCATTGCCTGGTTAGATTTTAATGATTGCTGGACACACACTCAACACATGAATCCATTTAGGAGTTAAATGTCTTTAAATATGTACTAAGCACCATTACCTGTGCAGAGTATTAACAAAGAAGAAAGATTGACAGAACTTCTCAAAAGTTTACAAAGTGATGACTTCACTTCCCCTCTTTGAGTTAGTTCATGGGGTTAATTTATCCATCCACAGTCACACATGGATACACACATGACGACGGATTTATCTCAACTCCTCATGGCATGTTTTGAAAAAAAACAAAGGTGCTTTGTCTGGCTCTTCATCCCTACCTTCCCCAAGGCCGTGGACATGTGACAAAACCTCAACCGAGCTGATGATAAAAAATCAATTAATAAATAAATTAAAAAAAAAAAAAATACCTCGGGGGGGTGTGCTCTGGACTATGCCCTTAAAATTCAATGTCTTCACCGGCCTACATGCACATGTGTCACATCTATTTATGTTGCTTTGCTGTGGTAGTTTTTTTTTTTTTTTTATGCCTCAAATCGTGCCCTGTCTAGGACAAGGTGTGAGAGATCTTTGTTTTAATACTGTCTCTCCTCATGTTTTCTTCCCTTTTCTTATCTAAGCAAAATACTGTATTATTCTGAATAAGAACAAGAGGGCCACACTTTTATAGTAGCAGCTTTGTGCACTCCGCCCATCTTTCGGAAGACTACGTACATGTTCTTGTAGTATCTCAGTGCAACGATAATAAAGTTTATTCTAATTCTGATTCTGATAGTTTTCAGATAACCTAATACTGTACGCATGTTTGGAATTGTGGGATACAACTGGAGTGCCTGAGGAAAACCCATGTGCAAACCCCTCACATAAAGAACTCGGTCAAGACTTCAACCAGAGACTTCCTTGCAGTGAGGCAACTTTGATAACTGTTTCACTATGCAACTTTGTGGTTCATATATGTCAAAAAATGATTATCTAAAGTACAAGCCTTAGATAAAAGTGGGACTTCAGTAAGCTGAAACCCTCCATTAGTTTTGTGTATGGAGATATTCAGGTACATGGGAGTCTTGTTCATGACTTCTGCAGGACAAGCAGGAGATGGATTGATGGATCAGGGCCTCATCAGCAGTAATGAGGACATTCCTCTGGGCTGTATGAAGAAAGAGCTGGGTTGAAAATCAAAGCTCTTGATTTAGGGTGCATTCACATTGGCCCAGTTTAGTCTACTTTAATCTTTTTTTTTTTTTCTAAAACTTTATGAACACATTAAACAACAAATAATAAATATTATAAATATTAAAAACGTAAAAAAAAAAAAAAAAAAAAAAAACAGCACAGGTTGCTTCCAAACCCACAAGTAAAAACATAATAATAACAATAATACAAGGAATAAAAATAAAAGATAATAAAATAAATTAATAAAATAACTAGGGGTTTTCCATTAGTTTCAGTTCGTTTATAATATGAAACAAATCCACAGCTTGTTGTTTATCCATGAACTTCATAGATGGGAAGAGGTGGCAGAGGTCCTTGTGAAAGGTGCGGAAAGATGGTTTTGTTTTAAATAAATGGCACGTGTGAATGAAATATTTGCCCATAACAATAATTACATTTAATATTCTTTCAATTTTTCTTTTCTCAGGGATCCAAAAATAATGTCATTCTTATCAAATTCACTTAAATTTGGAATTTTAGGGAAAAGCCAGTAGTGCACATCATCCCACAAAGCTTCACAATACATACATTCATAGAAAAGATGATCTGTTAATTCAATGTTACCATCACAAAATGAACAAGTGTTATCATCAATTGCAAAACATCATCTTAGGAATTCCTTGGAGGGATAAACCCCTGAAAAAGTTTTAAAGTGAACTTCCTTAGCTTCTGGAGGAATGGAACGCCAGAACTTCTGCCAATGTCTTCCGAATTTGTCAATATGCCAGATACCTGCCAATCCCAAAAAAGCAGAAATCCTGATATCATAAATCCAATTACCGGTATGTACACGTCTTCTACATCCTCATTGGACAATATGGACAGACACAACATCTTCCACTGCCCCAAGGAATCCATAGTGTATCCAACTGCGAGTGTCCCTTCAGGGCATGAGGGCTTTCTACATACTCTCTACATACTCTTTGCCAGTCTTCTTGCAGTATTGCATGAAACGTACAAGATTTGACCAAAACAGCTCGTCTCAACAACAACGCAATCATTCCTCAACATGCTTAATCTGTATTCTGGCATGAATGGTAGCAGGTGATATGCATTCCTTTAAGGAAAGCCAGGCCCTTCATTAAACTCTGCTTCAGTTGATGTGAATAATGTTAAAATATTTTCAACCATCTTTATTGACGGCCTTGTATACCCAAGTACTCCTTTAGCCACATTCTGTGTGATGCAACTGAGTGAAACAGGACGTGTCGTATTTTACGACACACTTCAAGAAGTGAAGGAGTTTAGAGAGAATTCCTAATAAGAAAATCTTCATGTCTGTGTGAAACTGTCAATGTTTGCACATTGAGTCTTATTCTTGTAACTGAATATGATCCTTTCTTCAGAACTCTTGATAAACCAGTGCAGCCTTGCTATAATAGTCTAAAAAAAGGGTTATGTGTCCTTGCTGTGCTCCTTTCTCATGAAGATGTTCACACTGGCAGCTGAGCGGTGAGGGTGTTCGAGATGGAGGAGGACCTACGTGAAAGTGGTGAGACAATAGCAGGCCACACTTGGCACCACAAAGCCTGGCTCTATTTATATTATTAACACTCCCACGAACTACAGTTGGAGACTCATCAGTCGCCAGCGAGCTGGACACAGGTGCCAGAGAACTTGGATGTCCTCCCTGTTGGCGTAATGAATTGAATGGGTTATGTTTGAAGTGAAACTCTGCCAAAATTCTGACCTTCGAGAAAACCTACATATTGTGCACCGATCCTCACGTTCTTTGTCAGTATTGACAAATTACACTGCTTTCTTTATTACAACTTGAAAGCTACCAGCAAGTTCAAAAGTGTGATTCAAGAGGCCCGTTCTTGCGTCTTCTTGGCTGCCGTGATTAATGAGCCAATATAGATAACATTCCCCCACATACTGTTGCTCCCTGAACAGATTGTTAATACACATTTTTAACATATGAGCATAAACTGCACGCAATTTTTTTACACATGTTTCCATGCACAGGATCCAAAAAGGGGGAGAAATATAGTAAAAAGTGAGTGCTGAGAAGTGAGGCGTAATACTCTCTCTTTCTCTGTTGCCAAAGCAACAAGAAAATGCCATGCCTAAATACGGCTTACTGAAGTGAAACAGAGGAAAAAAGACAAAGGTAACATTTCCCATCCCTGCAGCTGTCATGTAAGTTCAAACCAGACATCTCCACCTGTCAAAAACTGTCCAATTTTGGAGGTTATCCTCAGTCACAGAGAGAAAAGAGAAGTGTGGACTTACAGTTGATGAGCACACTTCAAGCATTTTCAAGCCTGACAACACTTCACAGGGCCTTTTTTAATAGGTCTTTTGCAGACACGTGACTTATGAATTCCAGCCGCCATACTGGGGGGTTACGCAGATAACGGTTCAGGTA
>JARVLU010001586.1:21071864-21083705 GCA_031762415.1 Simpsonichthys santanae
ATATATATACAGTATACATATATGTTTTTGTGATGTATGTAATTGGACAAAATGAGGTGTGATTAAATAAAACAGCTACAAACTTGCCATTTCTTAACAGAAGACATTTTTATTCTCAAACTCTGGCAAGAACAGTAAAAACCAGACTTTATATTATAGAAATATATGTTTTGATATCATGATATACAGCAAAGTATTACCATTAAAACAGGAGCTGTAACAATTGTTTAAAATATACTGATCTGAACCAATTTCAACCAAAAATCACTTTTCTTGTCTTAAAATCATACACACATCGTGCTTTTCTCCAACAGCCTGTTGTGCATCATGAGTGAGGTATTTGTGTGGTATTCTGACCACTTCTCAAGTTTCAGCCAGGAATACATTTGCCGTAATTTAAAAATATTGAATTGTTGCTTCACCGGATATGTTGGACATCAAACTAATAGTCTGTTTGGGTTTGTAGTACAAGGGTATAAAGGATTAACTGTAAAAATAAGGGAAATACAAATTTATATTCACTTTTTATAGATCAAAATACATTTTTCATAAACTTTTTACATCCAACAACTGAGTGGATCTAAAGCGGATTCATTTTTTTCTATGAACATCTATGAGATAAGTGTGTGTATCTGCTAAAATAATTTATGACTTTATACTTTCATGACTCCTTCAGTGTCCACAGAATTTCATATTTGCTCTTCAGTTTTTGACAGTGGGTGTGTATTTGATTAGATTTATGTGGGATGCAAACTGAACTGCACACATGTGTAATGAAGTAGTGCCACCTTTTGAACCAAAGCATGAACTACATGTTTTGTAAAGCGATTTCTAAAGAAACAACTTCAATAAAAATAAATACAGTACTGTATATGATAACTCTTATAATACAGTGCTCAAGTATCTAAATGTTCTGTAATCTATCAGATCTAATGTTAATAACGTTTTGATGTTTTAATATGCCATGCACCAGATATGAGGCTACTGATCCACATAAGATAAAATATTATTAATGAACTATTATTAAACATCAGTTAATTGTCATTGATTAGATAATTGTGCTTTTTTTTTACATCTGATGTAACTCTCCCACTGATATCCTGGTGACATACACATTCTTTTGAATCAGAAACACATGATGTCACACATTTCCAATCAGACATGGTTTCTTCATTGTGAAAGAACTACTTTAACACATCACACTGCTGCAAGGAAGATAAAAAAGCCTGTCCATGTCAGATATTTTGTCTTTTCATTCACCCATGCTTAATTGTACAACGTTGAATGTAAAAAATATACTAGTTTGTTCCCCCTTTCTCTATTTTTCAACTCAATTGTATCATCTTAAAAACATAGTTTATTTTATTAATCATGCTGTCTAAAACAACTTGTACAGTACAGTATTTTATTTTCAAGCCCTTAATACCAAAAAGTCCCTTTTGAGCCACCATACAGCAACAATTAAGCCAACTCATTGCGGATTTCGATTAGTTTAATTTCATCGGGATCACCGTCGGTTTTAGCGGTCTCCGTGGTGAAATAAATCATTTTGATATAATGGTAATGATTATTAAAACATTCAAGAAAACTAGCAAAAGTTACACCTTGGTGGGCGGAGTTATAATACCAGTAAGGAGCGGAGCCAAACAGTCACGTGACATGAGCAGCCATTATGTGGTTGCTGCGTCCGTCACTTCTGGTTGGAGTGTTGGTGGGCAGCAGGGGTTTGGTGAGGAGCATGGTAGGTTCACTCTAACGTAACAAATCTGTATTTTTAACCTGTATTTTTTCATCAGGTCGAACACTAAAACTCTGCCGTCTGAATACGGACAAACACGTAGGTGACATTGAGGACTTAACTTCCTTTAGTTGCGGTGCAGCAGACAAATGGGTCCGGTGTTGTTCATCGCATTAACGCTAGCTTGATTAGCCGCACCTGCTGCAATAATAACTGTTTACCCTCTCAGCATTCTTAATGGGTTTGAGCTAGAATTTACTGCGTTGAATCAACCCTTGCTTTGTTTTAGTTTACGTAAGGATAGCATTGCTGGGTTGTGAACAGTTTTATCTGATTGTACATTCCGCTAGCTGCACCCATGACCAACAACAGAGGCTATATCTAATCCTAGTGATTCAAGGCGATTATGTGGCTGTTGTGATTTAGCATTAATGTTGACTCAAGTCTCTGTTGTTTTCTCTACTCTGCACAGTTATTTTGTGTGTAAACTGTGGGCGTGGAGGCAGAAATGACACGAGCGGCCAAAGTGCGCAGAGATAAAATAAGCATTAATTAACTTCCTTTAATTGCTTCCAAGACTATGACTCATCGTCTTGCTTAAGATTTATTTTTTACCTATTGATTTCTAGACACCATTGCTGTAAATCTGTATATACAGTGGTTGTCAATTTCACCAGTGTGCCCTATCCCTCCATCTTTGATTAGTGTGCTCAAGTGGGAGACTGGCAAAGTGCCAAGTCCATCTACGAGTTCTCTGCCAAAGACATTGATGGGGAGGAGGTTTCTCTTGAGAAATACAGGTAAAATAAAAAAAAAAAAGTTGACTGCTTTGTTATCAACACTTATTCCAACAGCTATCTGATATGACTAGTTGAGTTAATTTTCTTTCTACATTGACGTTGGTGAAACATTTTCTCATCAGTCTTAATCTAATCGTGTGGTTTCCCCCTCTCTCAGAGGTTATGTTTGCATTATTGTAAATGTAGCTTCGAAATGAGGAAAGACCAGGGTAAACTACACTCAGCTAGCGGGAATGCACGCCTCCTACGCTGAGAAAGGTTTACGCATCCTGGGCTTCCCATGCAACCAGTTTGGAGGCCAGGTAATGTTACGAGCAGCTCAGTATTTCTGAATTTCCTTTTTTTTTTTTTTTTTTTTTTTTTTTTTTTTTTTTTTTTTTTTTTTTTTTTTTTTTGCTACTTGAAGTAATGTTTTTCAGAGTTGCATTTTCAAAACACGACTAGCTTTTATATTTGTATACTACCGATCTTAATTACTTGTACTTTTTTTTTTTTCTTTTTTCTATCATTTAGGAACCTGGGACTGAAGCAGAGATTAAAGAGTTTGCCAAGGGTTACAATGCAGAGTTCGATCTCTTCAGTAAGATTGAGGTGAACGGTGACAACGCTCACCCTTTGTGGAAGTGGATGAAGGCACAGCCCAAAGGAAAAGGAACCTTCGGAAAGTGGGTCATTATTCTCCTTTTCTGTTCGAACTGTTTTAAAATTGTGTGCAAAACTCAATGATCATATTTTTCCCCTTTGTTCACAGTAACATCAAATGGAACTTTACCAAGGTAATTTGAGTATACTTGTGGAAAGTTTTTTTCAAAAACATTTTCAGGCACTCTTAAGTTTATTTTGGTTAAAATTACTGAGATTTTTTTCCTTCTCTTGAACAGTTTCTTATTAATAGGGAGGGGCAGGTGGTGAAGAGATATGGTCCAACAGATGATCCAAGTGTAAGCTACATGATCATTGTTTACATATTTCTGTACATGGGGGGATTTTGGCACTTGTAAACATAACTACTCTCAACCCTGAAAGCAACTTGTTACAGAGTGAACAATTTCTAAAGAATTGCAAATATTTTAAATTGGCGTGGGTGTTTTTCTTACACAATGTTTCCACAATTTTTCTCTATGCAGGTGGTGGAGAAGGACCTGCCCACATACCTGTAATATGTTTGTCTGATTCCTGACCTCTCACATGGACTTGAGGGTATCTGTGCGTGTGTGCCTGGACCAGTGACGGCTCGGTCTGTAAACCCATCCCTGGGAGAGGCAGAGCCTGATGATCCTCAGCGTGCAACTTATCTCCAGAGCCCACTCACAACATGCCTTGTAAGACCATGTCAAAGGACATTTATTAGATGGCCAAAAAAGACAGTTTGCTTTAAACCTAAAAACAGTCATTCCTTTTATATCTGTTAGGGAACGAGTTTTTAATCCATCCATAGCCCTTTTCACATGTCAAATACATATTAGTTGTACAAAACCAACTTTGTTCCCATTTAGTAATACACTTGTGCTTCATGAACACTCAGTGACCACTCACGTGTCTCTGTGTGTTTAATGAAGCAAGCGTTATGGAAATAGTAGCATGACAGCAGCTCTATTGATTAAAGTGTAGAGCTTCATGCCCACCCTCTCTCAGTTGGTTCTGTAACTGCTACTATTACTAATAAATAAAATGCAAAGGTATGTCATGCATGATGTTTGAGAGGGGCTAATTATGAGAACACGGATGGCAATCTTACACATTTTTGTAAATCTACTGAGTATTGTTGGCTCTTGTTAAAAAGCTCATGTTCTGACTGTCACAAGTTGAGTGATTACACTGGAAAAAAATAAATGCTGTCTTGCTCATTTGTGTCCATTTTTTTGTGCTACAAAACTTCTAGTTTAGGTTTGTTTTCTAGAAATCAAACAGCTAAATGTATAAGTTCATGTAAATTGAACCTATATTACAGACTTGCAACTTTATTTTTGGTATTTAGTTTTTTAACTCAAGCACTGCACGTTAAACATTTAGTGTTTACTCTGCTAAACTGAATCAGCTGCTTTTATTAACTTTTTAAATTGGCCCATTTTGCAGCGATAACCTTAAAGTAGGAAAGTCTAAATTATTAGCATAGTCACAATTTATGCTGTCTCAGTCATAAGTGTCTCAGTAGAACCAGTAGGTGAGTAAAGGGTAATTGAGTTTTGTGTCAGGTGTGGTGCGTTAATGACTTTGGCATTAGCACTTGTTCTTTCAGCTGCTTCCTCCTGGGGTCACCACAGCCAGTGAACTCTCGTGAAAGAATTGCTGATTGGTTTGCTGCTGGATGCCCTTCCTGGCAACCTGGGCTCAAACCTTCGGCCTCAGCATGACATGGCTGCAGCACTGACCACTGAGCCACCACCCATAAAGGACATTACTATCATGTCATTTATACCATAATTTGGAAAACTTTTTACGTTTGACCTAAATGAACATCTCAAATCCACTAAAACATGAAGTAAATACCAGGGCATGTGTTTAAAGTATTGCAATTCAGTATTATAGTGTACATATTACTGTATTCCACCTTTCTTTTTATGTTGGTAACTTTTGTAAGTTTAGTGATTGGGTAATTTAACAATTTGGTAAATATATATTTTATCAGAATGTGTTAAATGTAATTCGAAACAACTGCATCCATGCTTTGCAAATAGGCTATCTCAGAGCTGTGAAATTAAATGTCAGACAATTAAACGACAGTTTAAACAGTCGAATAATGATGTGTATTACATTGTTGAATTGTATTTAGCTACATAAATGTTGTACTGTACTTATGAAATGTAAAATAAATATAAAAATAACACATTTGGGTTAATACGGTTCTTGACGTTGATGTAGCGGCACGCGCGCAGGGACGTTGACGCACAGCGGCGGAAGAGACGATCAAAGACACCGCTGGCTCTGCGCGTGACGAAAATACGGCGGTGGTTAAACATCCCAGCAGTCTGCTGCAGTAAAAAACCGAGTCGGGAGAAATGTCAGGGCTGCTTGTCCGTCTACACCGCAGCGTCTGGTTCCTGTAGGCTGACAGCGGCCGGAAGATGGAGTCGGTGGTGACCGCGGAAGAAACCGGGAATGACGGAGGCGCGAGCGAGTATCTCCAACCTGACGACGAAGACAGCGGTACGAATGTTCAAAAATGTCGTAGACCCGTTGTTTTTGAGGGGAATTAAAACAGCTGTAGGTGAATAAACTAGGCAGGCCACAAATGTGTCAAACTTTAATCCTCAAATGCAGCTAAAATAAATAAGAGGCAGATGGATGATAAACTGTGCGTCATCACCATTACTCTATTGCAAATGTCTGAGCTGATACATTTACATGTTCAAGTGTAGCTGCTACCATTTGGATGGACATTACTCCTATCATCAGTTTTTATACCCCTCACATCTTCCAGTGTCAGGCTAGCTGCTCTTATGTAATAACGAATCCCTGATCTGATATGAGCTATATTGAAATAAAATGTCTTTAGTCCAGCAGGTCCAGCAATATGTTGCTGTGTATGATGCTCGTGCAGTTATGTTGGACATTTGTGCACAGATGGATGTAAAATGCAGACTCAAAGTGTACCTTTGTGTTTGATGTCACATTACAGCTAGCCATCTTTTCAGATAAAAGATGGATATGATATGATAAAATAAATATTTAATCCTCTTCACCCAGACCTTAAAACATATACTTGTGAAAAGAGCAATAACCATAAAGCTGCCTTTATCTATGATGTTTTAATTATATTTCAGCTCACTCATCACAAATACTATTGCCGGGTTCTGCCTGTTGCTTGCAGCTTATGACCCATTATTCTGATCTGACCCTAATCTCACAGAGACTCTGTGTATGCCTGTCCTTCTCCTAACTGATCGTGTTATAATCTGCAGGTCTAAATGTCCTGACAGAAGACTTTTTGTCATGTATACTCAAAGAGACCCCCAAACTAATACATTCATACATAGTTTGCTTAGTTAAGGAATAATTCAATTTATTTTATTTATATACAGTAGTGCCAAATCACAACAAAGTTGCATTGAATCCTCACTTTGTTGCAGTCTCCCATCCTGAGCAAGCACAATGGCAACAGTGGAAAGGAAAAACTCCCTTTTAAAAGGAAGAAACCTCCAGCAGAACCAGGCTCAGGACAAGCATCTATATCTGCTTTTTTATCTGGGTTTGAGAGGAGAGAAAGGAGAGACAAACAAACACAGAATGGCAGGTCTAGATGTAGGTGCAGGTGTACCTGAAAGACAAAAAACACATGTCAAAGATAGAAAAAACAATTACAAATACAAAACAGGTTGAGCAGAGTAAATAGACAGCAGTATAGTGAAAAAATGTTAGTCCTCCAGCAGTCTAAGCCTATAGCAGCATAACTAAGGGACAGCTCAGGAAACCCAAGCCAACCCTAACTAAAGGATTTAGCAAAAAGGAAAGTTTTAAGCCGAGTCTTTTCAGTGTTTGTCTTTTAAATGTTTGTTTCTTTAGGGAAATCTGTCCATTCCAGATGACAGCATTACTTTAAATTTAACAATGTTCAGTCAGGTCATCTAGACAGTTTTTTTTTTTTTTTCTGCTGAGACGTTTCGTCCTTCCAACATGACTGCCTCAGAGGAGTTGACAGGGGAGCGAGCGGGTCCCAGAGCCCATCTTAGAACCAGCGAATTGTTTTTTCCCACTATGGAGTATGCTGTTTGTGGGAATCAGTTTGGTGGCTCTTCAGATTGAAGAAGTCCTTTGGATGAAGGACAAAATGTCTCAGCAAAAACAGAAACTGTCCAGATGACCTGACTGAACATTGTTGGATTTTTTTTTTTTTTTTTTTAACCTGGATTATTGAGCATGAACTTTGGTACTTTAAATTTAATTAATAGCTATTAAATTTTGCACAGATATCTGTAATCTTTTAATCTTAACATATGTGGGGAACCATGTCATTTTCTCTGTCGCAATTACCAAACTTATATCTGTTGTTTTTCATAAAATGTCTGTAAAATTATGCAATTTTCAATGCCAAAGAGCTTTGTGCAGTATTTTAATAATAAAAAAAAATAAAATAAACTGCTTTTACAGTATACAGTATATTTCTGTTGAGTTTAAGGTGAAATATACATTTCTGATCTGTCTTGTGACTGTAACGTTGCAGAATCATCAGGGGGAAGAAACTGCACAGCAGTTTGATTAAAAACTTAATAAACCTATAGGTTTACTCCTCCCATCGGTCTTGGAATGTGTTATATGATAATAATCAAATGCTTGTCTGCAAAGGCAATGCGATTTGATGCAAAATCATTTGCATGTTGGCATTTTATAATTACATTTTTACAGTCTCACTGCATTCAATTGTATTGTAGTTGGATTAAATTTGATTTGACTTAAATCTGCTGAGAATCTTCACTGTATAAATGAACAAAGACAAACAGAAAAATGCTGCATTTGCCTTGTAAGTGGCATGAGCTAATGCTAGCATGCAGCTCAAAGTATTTCTGTACCAGACTGTGATGCAGAGAGTCATGTTTTGCCCTAAATATCTTTAAAAACATGCTGTTATGAGAATTTCCAAATCAAACATGCTCCATGTTTGACAGTGGCGTTTGTGGAGCTCCTGTGTTTAGTTGCGTGCCATCTATTAGTGGCAGCACCATCTGCTGCGACGTTTGTTAATATAGCTTAAAATTCATCCTCCGAGCTCTCTGAACAGCACTTTTCCTAATCTTCTGCATCAGAACCTGAAAGTTATCACTGTGATGTCCACTAAGAGCCAAATGCCTCCTTTCCATTCACTTCCCTCTTCGTGTCTTCTCATCCTCCACATGCAGACAGTTTAGTTTCTCTTGCTGGTTGAAAAGAGTCTTCCTAATCCTTGTGCGTGATTAGTTGGTGATGCGATCTGGAGCCCTCAGCCAATGATGGCTCTCAGATTAGAGAGGATGTCAATCCAATAGAGTTTTCTTTTTTTTAAACTCATCTTTACAAGGGAGGAATCTTGCTAAGGACAGAAAACATTGAACAGTAGCCTCAGTTCTGATCAGCAAAGTTTGGCTATTATATTTTGTATTCTATATATTTTTTCCATTCTGGATTATCAGACAGCTGGTAAGCTTTAAGTACTGCACTCCTCTGTTGGTGAGCTGAACCACAAGTTTATCTGAATCAAGTTTAAAGAAAGCTGTTAAATTGGCATTTCAGCTTTGCAGAATTGTTTACGTCTTTGTTAAAGAAGCCACAAAAGTTTCATCTAAGAAGTATCGTAATATTATGTATGTATCTGTTTCTGTTGGTGTGAAAAAAGTCTGGTAATTTTTTACATGCTAATGGAAGTATCTTATCTGTGTTTATGATGTTTCAATTTGTCTGTGTAACCTTTACCAACAGTGTGATCCTGCATCCAGCGCCACAATAGCCCGCTAAATAACACCTGATGATAAATAATGCATCAAATGGACACCTCTTAATAGTTTTTTTTCTTTTCTGTTTGTCTGCAGATTCAGCCAAGAAGGTTCAAATAACAGAGGTGAGAGGTCACTTCACATGATACTCCTGACTCGCTCATCTGCACGACCTTGAATGAGACAACGCACGCTGTTTGCGTTAGAAGTATTTATTTTTCCTTTTACTTTCTTCATAGATGCCTTCCCTATTTGGAGCAGACTCGTCTCGTGAGAAGAAGATTGGCCACAGGAGGGTGGACGCCTCTGGAGAGACAACTTACAAAAAAGTAGTTTGAAGTTGTTTAGATACTTGTAATATCCTTTACAACTGTCTAGCCACACTTGAACTTGTTCTTGTCTCTGCTCTTTACCTTCAGACCACCTCGTCTGCCTTAAAAGGGGCCATTCAGTTGGGTATTGGATATACTGTGGGCAACCTCAGCTCCAAACCTGAGAGAGATGTCCTCATGCAGGACTTCTATGTGGTGGAAAGCATCTTCTTCCCCAGGTGTGTTTACAGAAGATGATGTTTATTAATGAGTGTGACATATTTATTTCATGTTTTCATCTTCTTTTATTCTCTTTGCTCCAGTGAGGGGAGTAACCTCACTCCAGCCCATCACTTCCCAGACTTCAGGTTTAAAACCTATGCTCCCGTGGCCTTCCGGTACTTCAGAGAACTTTTTGGGATACGACCAGACGACTACCTGGTGAGATACTTGTCTTTCATCAACATATACTCCTCAAAAGAACAGTTATACAATATTAAAATGATTCTGTGTTATAGTTAAAATTATAATGCAACAGTCTGAAATTCATTGTTTATTTGCACTAAGCCATGACATCTGGCAACACAAAATACAAATAGTTGACAAAAGCTCATTTTATTGTCTCATCTCTAAAAATAACACGAAAGATCTAATAATAAGTATTCCACTGTAAATTAAAGTGTTTTTAGTTTTTAAATTAACTTAAAAAAAAAAAAAAACATAATAAAGCCATGAAAACAACACAGCATCAAACCACAAAATGGGTTTAAGCAAAAACGGCCTTAGTTGCATTTAATTGTATTCCTTACAACAAGTGATTCATGTGTTTGGGTTTCTACACAAATTATTTTGGTCAACGATTAGTTAAGTTAGTACATTTCTATAGACGTTTAGTAAGAATTTGAAAGCATAAGAAAAGTCTGTGAAAATAAGCACATCAAGCCATGGCAGTGCACAATTTTGTAAGTACTCACAGTGCACACATACCTCCACCCTTGCTGTGACTTACAGTGTGCTCAGCGACAGCCTACCTTCGCCAAGCAGGGATTAGAGTTCTTATCTTCCAATTCTTAGAAGCAGACAGTAAACAAAGCTTGTGTTTGCATCTGCATGTTGCTTGTGGAGTATAAATGCATCATTTTAACTAAGTCTCAACATGTCTAAATACATAAACTACATTTTTCAACTTCATCTTTTCCAGTTTAAGTCTCAAACCTGCAACTAAAACATAAGGAATGGAAGCTGTTGAGAGTATATTTAAATGGTCTGTTTTTACACATTGAGTTCTTTCAAACATAGATCCTTAAGATGCTGAGGTGTCATTGTGAGAATGTTTATTCTTTCTCCTGCGGTTTTTAAGTTATTTCACCAAATCATATACAGTATTAATACATTCAGCTCTTTTAGGAAAATCCCGCTATGACTTTTGGTATTGGTGCAATTAGCTTTTTTAATATGTAGCCTTTTCTGCCACTTTTTTTCCTCAGAAAATTAACTGAGCTAATTTTACATCCTTCAAATCTTTAGATGTGTTTACCTTTTACTGTTCTTTTCACATGTTCTGCTTCAGCTTCTTTCAGCTTCCTTGTGCAAATTTAAACTTTGTTTCCAGCTCCTTTCAGCTCCTTTCAGATTCTTTCTGCTAACTACAACATTTTAATGCTTCTTCTAACTTCTTTCTGCTCCTTTCAGCTTATTTCTGCTCAGCTTTTTTGGCTATTTCAGCTAGTATTTAGCTGTTTTGGTGCTAAATGTAGCTTTGTCAGCTAATCCCACATTTTTAGCTCATTAAAACTCCTTCCACTTCCTTCTGGCAGTTTAAGCTTCTTTCTGCCTTTTCAGCTACTTTTCAGTTATTTTTTCCCCCACTTTCAGTTGTTTCTTTTTAGCTAATTTCCTAACTTTTCTTGGTGCTAATTTCTGCTTATTTAAACCTAATTCAGCCATTCTTTCTGCTTCCTTCTGAGAACTCAGGCTTATTCTTCCATTTCAGCTACATTTCACCTGTTTTAGCTAATTTTAGCTGTTTTTTTTTCAGCAGGTTCTTCAGCAATAAGCATCCACACTGCATTTTTGCAGAAGATGAAATTTCTCTAGTTTGAGTTGGTAGTTAGTGATATATTTGGCCTACTAAAATCACAGTTTGACTAATATATAGTAAGTAAATTATAAAATTAAAAAAACATTTTTTGTAAGAAAAAATAAAAGGCAAAATAACAACTAGAGCTACTGCTATCAATTTGTAGCCAAGGCTAAAATATGTGTGACATTTTCAGAGTCAGTAAGAGTCAGAGATTCTTTATTGTCATTTGCACCACATGTGGTACATGTGATGAAAGGAGATTATGTACACAGGGTCCCAGTTACATCCAACAATAAAATGTAAAAGAAAAACATTAATAATGTAGGATATAAGACAAGAGTAATTGCCTTATAATGTATCAATTAATTATTCACGACTAGTTCAAGCCAAGAGAATGTTAATTGATAAATTTGGGTTCATTTCTTTTCCAGATTAAAACATATCTTTTCTGTGTGACCAGGGTGAATGAGTAAACGGACATGAGACTTGAATTATATTTGGTCCA
>JARVLU010001586.1:21114675-21125051 GCA_031762415.1 Simpsonichthys santanae
AAAATCCGCGTATACGGCCGCGGATACGGCCGGATCCGGTATACAGCTAAATCGGTATACGGCCAAGCCATTAGAACGGATCTCGGCCGTAAACCGGGGACAACCTGTATTTACACAGAATGCCCTGCGCTGTAGTCCACGTCCTGCTTTTGGAGCCGTCTCTGGTCCGATTGCATTCACACTGCATTCAAACCGCACCAGAGTTCACTTCAACCAAACCGAACCCTACGGACCAGAGTTAGCTTTTTTTTTGGTCCACATCAGAGTTCGATTGCACGTTCATACCTCCCCAAACAAACTGGACTTTCTAGGCAAACGGATTAGAGTTCGAGTGACGCGGACTAAAGAGGGCTGGTGTGGCACTTCAAGTTTAGATTTTTCTTACCCTTGTTGTGTAGGCGGCCTCAGGATCGTCCTCCAGAATTCGACTCAGGCCGAAGTCCGACACCTTACACACCAGGTTGCTGTTGACCAGGATGTTGCGAGCGGCCAGGTCTCTGTGGACGTAGTTCATGTCTGCGAGGTACTTCATACCTGAGGCAATGCCCCGCAGCGTGCCCACCAGCTGGATGACTGTGAACTGGCCGTCATTTTTCTAAATAGTGGACATTATGGCAAAAAAGGGCAGATTAACATGAGCACCCACAACTAATGTAAACATAAATAATTGCATTTGACTTATTAAAGGGCAAGTAAATCAGCTTTCAAAATGTGCCACTAAAAAGTAGAATTGGGTTTGTTGAACAAAAAAACAGCAAAGTTTACTTACTCGAAGGAATGCATCCAGCGAACCATTTTCCATGTATTCTGTGATGATCATCAATGGCTTGCCTAAAGAGGGGAAATGATGAATATTAGGATAAACCACATCTAACATGTTATTTTAAAAGCACAACACTAGCAGCACTCACATCTGGTGATGACACCCTCCAGCCTGATGATGTTGGGGTGGTCGAACTGTCCCATGATGGAGGCCTCGGATAAGAAGTCCCTCCTCTGTTTGTCAGAGTATCCCGCCTTCAGACTCTTGATGGCCACGTAGATCTCCCTCTTCCCCTGCGCACGCAGCCGTCCGCTGCACACCTCCCCAAACTCTCCTACACAATCCCGCACAGTGAACGGCAGCGTCAGCGCCAAGCGAGCATGTGTGTGTGTGGGTATGTGCGCGTTTAAGTGCCAAAGCCGACCCTACCTATGCCAATAACCTTCTCTATGTGAACACTGCTCACGTCGATTTCTTTGGCAAACTCATGGATAGCCTGATCCGGGTCTTCGTAGGTGAACGGGTCCACGTAGATTTTGACTCCTGCCAGGGAAGAGAAGGCGGGAGTGGACAGGAAGTGAAGGAGGAGAAGGCGGGATGAAGAGGAGGGTGAGGAAAAACAAATTGTATAACTGCATATGTTATGTAAGTGTTTTTGAAAAAGTGTGTGAAGGAGGATCTGTTAGAAAAGAAATGCCGTTGTGTACGTGCAGTACCTGGGTTCAGATGCTTCTCCTCCTCTGAGTCCTGCTTTGTTTTACTGTACTTGCTCCTCCTAATGAGACAAAACCACAGACTTTTAACACGGAAACAAAGAAGACAAGCAGGACTGTCGGGATCCCTGCCGCATTCCCCCTTCACTTCTCACATGTTTGTTAATGGTGTTGCATATAACTACTGAAAAAAAAAAGTGTCACAGAATTCAATTGATTTTTGTACTTTTTTCTGAGGGATTTTCCTCAGCTGCGTTTTTTTGAAGGTTTTGCTGCAACAGAAGGCAACGACGATGAGAACAGAGAGCGACGGGCTGCAGGGAAGCTCAGAACGACCAGATGAAAGCATTTCAGGCAGAGGGGGGAGGGGGGGATGCCTCAGGTACAGAGAGATAAAAGGTGTTTTTTATTAAACAAAGAAACTGTCAAACCCCCCCTTTGTGTCTGAGCAGGTGCGGATGTCTGTGGCTGTGGGCACTTGCGCGTGCGTGTGAGTGCGCACGCCAGCGGAAGCTGACACACAAGCCAAAGACATTAATGACAAATCAGGGACAAAGGGATTACCAGTGTCTACGTTCTGCTCCCCTTTAAATAGCTGCAGGTAACAGTTACTCTGCCACACAACACTGGTACAAATGTATGTGCTGAGTGTGTATATAGGTCAAAGATAGTGGTTTAGATAAACCTTGCACACATTTAAATCAGACAAATCATAAGTTGTGAATGTGTGTGTGTACCTGCGACTGATGATGAAGACGGCTGCAGATATAAGCAGTAAAATTCCAACGGCGCTGACAGACAGCAGCAGAAAGGCAGAGTTAACACCTTCTCCAATCAAGGGGAAAGGATCTGATGAGCAAAAGATGAGGAGATTACCACCCATAAGAGAATGCTGCGTTGCATTCGCCTGCAAATCAGAACTTCACTTCAATAAGGACGCTGTAGTGAATTTATCTGGCGTCTAGTTCCTGTCATTGTTGTGCACGGTGACAATTCAACTACAGTTTTAGCTTTATTTAATGAAATACCAATTAACAGAAGTGTTGGTGCAACCCATTTGTACTCAGAATCAATATTTTACAGTTCCACATAAATAAATAAAAAGAATTCAGACACTGCTCCATTTGGACAGTTGCACGTTTTTCACCAGGCAGCTACAATCTCAAATTCCAACATAGTCTTGAACAAATTAGCAGCTGCAATGATGAACTACTTATATTTTTGACTATTTGTATTTGTATTTTCTTAGCTACACAGGTTGTACCATACTATCGCTATTAGCAAACATGCTGCTATGGTGTGAGAAAATAAAACGTTATCTGCTCAGGTTGTTAGTCGGGTCAACTGACCTTTTAGCAAATCCCACTAAATTTACTTTGTTTTTAAAAAAAAAAAAAAAAAAAAAAGGTCTATCTTGTAAATGAGTCCCCGAGGCTCAATGGGATTAACCTGTATAAATAAAGATTGAATGAATGAATGAATCTTACCACTGAAACACACTTTCATACAAATTCCAAGTTATGAGTTGAATAAAATGCTGCATGCGAATTAAAAAAAAGGTGTATTAATGTAGACTGCCACTTTATTACAGCCATGCTGGATCTTGAAGTTGTGGTTGGCAAGAAAACTTCAACTTTCCAGGTCAGAATTCAAACTTTGAAGAAGAGGTCTAGTTTGTCTTTTACTTGGAAAGTTAAAAAAATTCTCACTTCAGAGGATAAATGAAATACATCAAAACCTCCAATTTTACAAGTTGGAATACCAACTTCATGCAAAGTTCTAGTAGATGTTTCTGTATAGGATTATTATTTACTAGTAAAAATTAAAGAAATCTTAAAGAGTCAACTTTGAAGTGATATTTTTCCAAATAATTGTCAGAAGTCAGACTGTGACTTCAGTCATAGAGCACAAAGATATTAGCAAAAGTTCATGTCCTGGCTAACAGTTAGCCAAAGGAGGGCCTGTTTGATCTCATGTCCTTTAAAAGAAGTCTTTCTTAAAGTTGACATACAGCTGTGTAAGAAAGCTACATTAACTAATATTACACATCTACATTTTTATGCAGCAGCCTTCGTTTGCTTTGTCACAGTGGTGTAGTCTACATTTTTGTACTGGGTATACTGTGCTTAGAAACCGAAGTACACTCGATAGTACAATGTAAATGACAATTTATTTTGATTTTTAAGCATATTGAACATTTCAGAATTTCTCTGATGTTTATATTCAAATAAATGTACAACAAACTTTGTACAACAGTTGGTTTTGTATTAAAAACATGTTACTGAAATTATAAAACAGTATCAAAGCAAAACATGTTCAAGTGTTAAGTGGTAAGCACAGAAGTATTAATTGTGCAAAAAACAGGTTGAACCAACTCAATGTGTCTATAAAATGTTCCAGATGTGTTGACAATGACACATCTGGAACACTTTTAAGTGGGTATAATGTAATTTCCAAGCTTTTCTAAAGGGTATACTCCGTATAACCGCATATCACATAGATTACACCACTGGTTTGTCACTATTAGCCATCAGCCTAGCCTGGATGAAGCCTTTTGCCTCTATGACTGATATCACGGCTAATAAGGTGCTAAATTTTGATAAAGATTTGACAGAACATCACTTCAAAGTTGACTAAACTGTTGCTTTAAGCACTTTTACACGTGATCATTATAGTCCAGCTACCTGAGTTGGTGGAGAATTCAAACGGAGCGCTGTACTCTCCGTACCCGGCAGCTGTGCGAGCGCGCACGTGAAATACGTAAACCGTGAGGGGGTTCAGACCCGTAACGTCAACACTCCGTAAAAAGGTTCTCATAATTCGGTAAGACCTCTCCTTCTGGTCCTGATTGAACGGAACAAAAAGAAACAACTGTTAGTACATGAAAGAAAGTCCACCTATCAAAATAAACTAACCAACACGTTAAAAACACATCAGCATCATGACATATTGATATCCACCCAGCTACCTGAGCTGCATCAACCTGCCAGCAGCTCACCTTTTCATAGAACTTGACCTCATATTCCAGGATGACCCCATTTGGTCGATCAGGCTGTCGCCAAGACAACGACAAACTGTGTCTGGTCACATCTGTGACTTGAACAGACGACACCGGAGAAGGAGCTGAGGAGAAATGAAACAGTCACAATTTATGGGGGTTGTAAAAGTCACGGATGTTTTTCACTTACTAATGTCAAACGTTATAGAGCCACGTGTGTGTGTTGGAGGTGTTTTGTCTGAACAAGATGGAGCCTGCAGTACAGAGCCTGCTGTGCACCTGAGAAACTTCAAGGCCCTAAACTGGAAAGCAGAGTTGTCTTGACCTGGCTACTCTCTACTACTCTATACAATGACCTGCTGCTGTTAGTAAAATGAAAGTTTTCCAGTCCAGAATAAAGTTTTAAAGTGTTTGTATTGTGCCTGGTTGTTCCCTTTGACCCAGTGCACCTGAGGAGTGACCTATTTCCTGTTCCCTCCTAATCCATAGAGACAAGGCCCATTCTCCTCCTCCTCCTCCCACACCCCTTCGTTTTGTCTCAAATTCCCTGGATTTGTCCTCATTTGCGACTGCTTTTATGACATCGGACCATATGGTAGCACAAGCTGGACCTGACACAACCCAGGCAGGCGCTCATGGTGTACAGCAACTTATTTCCCCTGGGCACCGTGAGCTAAGCAGGTGTGCTGGTACCTAAATGCCACCCTTAAGACTAAAAGCAATGACACTTGAGTATCTTGAGATGTAACAGCATGTGAAAACAGATGTAAAAAAAAAAAAAGTACACACTAAAAACCAACAGGGTCTGTGTGTGAGGAACGCCACACGTCAGCTGGCTCCTTCACAAGTAAAATGAAACACTTCATAAAAAGTGAGTGATATTTTTAAATACTTTGGTGGTTATGCTTGGAGAACAAGAAAAACTCCAACTTTAGGAGCGCTGTCAAATCTCAACGTTACGCGTTTCTATTATTCTGCATCTGACTGTTATCATTTGTTTTTTTTTATTATCCTTTCTATTGGTCCCGTCTACCATCTTGGTCTAATTGTATTGAAGTCAATGATTTACAGTTTTCAGAATACTTTGGCATCCTCTTGAGAGCAGCCCCTATAATTAATTCAGCTGCTGTTAAGTGTAGGAGGACAGAGTAATAACTATGGCAACTACAACAGTGATAGTAAGAGCCAACAGTTACCAATGAGGAAAGGGCAGGAAGAGAGCAAATAAAAATCAAATGTACAGCGGGTATTACCGCAGAGGGAGTTTTTTCCTTCACTACTGTCAGACCCTACGTTTTAGGCCAGTGGGCTTTGAATGAATTGTTTTCATCCATTTGTTTTCTCAGCCAGATTATTACTTTTAAATGCTTTAGCTCTGTTTTAGAACTGGCGCCACATAAATGAAATGAAATAAATTAATCAACTGAACTGGTTCAACTTCTCCTGAACATTTTATTCTCCTTATTAAATCCATTTTATGATGATAGCTCAGATATTTGCAGATGGGGTTCTGTCCGAATGCTTGTAAACAATTAATATCTTACCTGATGTAGATCGCTTCAATAACTAAGAGTTGAATTCTGACTGGACTGAAAAGCTTACGGCTAGTCCAAGCAAAGAGACTGGAATGGACAACAACTCCTAAATAAGTATATACAGATCCATCAGTTTTAGAATACACTGTTATTTGTAAACGATTATTTTGTTGTTTACAAGTACCAGTAGCAGTAACAGCAGCTAGCAGTAGCCCTTCTGGTAAAACTGTATGAGAGGTATATACCAATATAATTGTGCAATGCAAAATTGATAGTGGTGTAAAGGTTTATAAAATAAGATTTGCATAAATTGCTGTTGATTACTTTTAAATTGCAATTGTTTTAAAATGACAAAAATCCGCTTTAAACTTAGCCCCGCCCTCGAACTAGCCATTAGCTCATCATTCCAGTCCATTTTATTTATTTATTTTTTTTCAAACTGGCATCTATCTGTAATAGGTAAGATTTTTTTTCATTCACAGTAACAACATATTCAAAACCTTAGTCCAGAAGATTTTAACTAATTCCTTTGATTTTTGTTTTTTGAAGAATAAAATTCCAATATAAACAAATGGTCAGTGTTAAAACAAACTCCAGTTAGTTTCCTCTTGGCAGATAATTATATCCATCATTCACACAGACATCCAGATCGTGCACATTTCATGGCACAACAGCTTTGTCCATTACTCGCGGGACCTTGGCCCTTTTGCAGCAGTTTCTAATCGGCTGACCCACTTTCAGGGCCCGTCCATAACCAGATGTGGTTTTGTTGCTCAATTTAACAATGTCACACATTTTTCACATGACACTTCTCACCTGCTTGGTTGGTGGTGACGCTAACAGAGGCACTCAGTGATGCCCCTGCGCCGCTGGCCTGAGAAACCCCGTTGAGTGCATGGACAATAAAGGTGTAGTGCGTGTGAGCTCTGAGCTTGCTCACCACCACCCTGGTGGTGTGCAGGCCGGTCTGGCCCGGAGAGAAGAGCACATCTGAGCTGCAGGGCAGGCAAAGCTGAGAGCTAGAGATGGAGTCAGAACTGGGCCAGGGGTAATCTCCAGTCCTGCTCTGGAGGACCCCTCTGCCTAATTGGACTTCAGGTCCCACAATCCCCTGGTCTGATTGCATTCCTACTCCACCGTGCTGAATCTCAGGCTGGGAAACAGAACGATTCCTCTGTAGAGTTTGACTGTCAGTCTGAGCGTGACTCCCGATTTGACAGATGAGACACTCCAGACTGTAACTGGTGTCACTTCGTCCTCCCAGTCGACGAGGGGGAGCCCACTCTAAGACCACCGATGTCTCGTTCACAACAGAGATGAGTTGCTGCGGCGCTGATGGTGGCTCTGAGGATAAAGGGGGTAAACGTAAGCATAAATTAACCATATACAGTACAGTATACGTATATGCACTTAGCATAAAGAAAGTGAAAGAATAACAACATGGAAATGTGTGTGTGTGTTTGGGGGGGCAGGGTGTTCTTCCTTTGGCATGTTAACATCTGGCACAAAACTGAAAACCATGTGGTTATGACATGCGTTTGATGGTTTGGTTGTTTTTTTCTGTGGTATTACATTTTTTTCGTGTGAGAACGTTTGTGTGTATAAACGTGTGTTTGACTTTTCTCTCAGGCGAGAGGAAACCATGCGCTGTACATCGGCATAATTAAGTTTAACACACACAAGCCATCGTCTCCAAATCTACGGCACAGACACGTATTCTTCCCTCAACGTCGTCAGTTATCACTGCCAGACAGGATGTAGATGGGAGCTTAGTCATAAGTAATGGGATCATGAAACAGGGGTGGCATTCAGACACGTTTGTGTCGCCTCCTGTTCGGACGAGATAGAGAGTTTGCAAAACAATGATGGCGCTCTTTCCTTTTATTGGTGAAAATTGCACACACTCATTGTCAGTGTTTTTCTTTCTGCGTTGTGTGTCTGGGTCTGTGCTCTTACGGGTACAGGCCATGGAGGGAGGGTCAGCGTCGGCACGGAAGAATCCCATGTGGCACTCGCACATGTTGGCCCCGTCCCTGAGCGAGTGGCTGTGAGGAGGGCACTTGGAGCACTCATCATCTGAAGACTTGGCCTTATAGAAACCAGCAGAACAGGCTGCAAAGACATGGACATGAAGAACATGCACGACTCATTATGTTACATAAATAAACTAAACAACAGTAATCAAAACTTTAGAATAGATAAACCAAAAAAGACATCATATTTCCCCCATAAACAGTCATGTAAGATGCAGCAGGGATTATTTGTTATAAATCACTGATAATGTTGTGGAATAATATGTAGCTCACATTTTCTGTCTTGCTTGTTTGGTGTGCAGGAACAAGCATGAAGAAAATCCAGAAGTGAATTATTGTATTTTCTTTATTGATTTTTAAACACTTGAAGTCACACAAATTACACAATGCGTCTATTGTAATAGTTTCTATTCAGAGGAATTCCATCCATCCATCATTTTTACCCACTTCTTCCTTTTCGAGTCACAGGGGGGTCACTGGTGCCCATATCCAGCAATCACTGAGCGAAAAGCGGGATACACCCTGGACAGGTCTCAAGTCCATCACAGGGACACACAGAGACAAAAGAGACAAATAATCATTCACTCTCTCACTCACGCCTAGGGACAATTTAGAGTTACCAGTTAGCCTAAAATGTATGTTTTTGGTCTGTGGGAGGAAACCGGAGTACCCGGAGAAAACCGGAAAAAACCCACACATGCACAGAGAGAACATACAAACTCCACCCTGAAGGACCCCCGGACCGGGATTTGAGCCATAGTGACCTGCTCGCTGAGAGGCAGTGGCTCTGCCAGTTGTGCCACCATGCTGCCCCACAGTATTTCCATTAAAATTATTTTGTCTCGACAAAGGCTTAGCTTAGTCTGTTCAAATGTATAATGTTTGGTATTTTATAATTTTGCTAAAACAAGCGTGAAATATTAAAGTCAGTTGCAGGTTTGATTAGTTTTACACCCCAAGTATGGACCCCCTGATGCTGCATCTGTGAAAAGTATTGACCAAAACTGATGACGACTTCTTGAAGAGGCTAACTTTTTCACAACATAATACTTACATCATTATACTTCATGACTTCAGATCAAGGATCAGAGGTAGTTCAGCCATAGTAGTTTGGCTAATGCTAAGAAATGTGTTCAGCCTTAATGAAACAAGTCAAAATGAAACTGTAGAAATCAAATTGTGTGACTAGAGAAATAATGTCAGCAAATGAAACCAGTGGGCAGCAGAAACGAAAGCCTTTAAATTGTTTAATAAGCTCACATTGAGTGATATCAGAGTGGTCCAAGGTTTGCTATCTGCCCCCACCTTTAAATTATCTGGACTCCCCTGACCAGGTATTATTTGCATTCTTTTTCTGTAATAATAATAATAATAATAATAAAAAAAAAAAAATAAAAAAAAAAACTCACATACCACTGGAAGGATTTTAATGAAACTCTTAGAATGTAATCATTGTATGTAGTTATGTGCAGGTGTTTTATAGGGGTAATTGTGGCTGAGTGGTTAGAGCAGTCATCCTCCTATGAGAGAGCTGGGGGTTCGATTCCATCAGCAGTCACACTCTGAAGTGTCCCTGGGCAAAACACTGAACCCCTCATTTCCTCTGATGTGTGTCCCACTGGTGTATGCATGTGATAAAGCACAGATTAGTCACTACAGATTCAGATTAGCTTTGTAGTAGAGTGCTGTATGAATGGGTAAATGAAGACACTGGTTGTGCTGTAAAGCACTTTGAGTATCTCGACTAGCTAGAAAGTGCTGTCCATTTACCATTTGCAATAAAACATTTCAAGATTGCTGACACAGCTAATTGTCCATAGCAACACAAACATGTCTATAACATTGTCATGTTACTGACAATGTGCTAAAATTTGGTGTGGTATTAGCCGTGAATCATTCCCAACACGTTTTCCTAAATCCTTGGTAAACAAGGGGGCAGTCAGTTTGCTGTCTTTCAAGGAATGTTTGTTCAGATCATGAATATGATGTAAAGAGAGGAGAGGACCAGTTCTGTGAAGATGAACTGTGCTGGTCATCTCAACAAAAATAATCTTCTTCTTTTGGCTTTTCCCTCTTCAGGGGTTGCAGCAAGTCATCCTCCTCCACCTCTGTCCTCTGCATCCTCCGTCCTCACTCCAACTACCTCCATGTCCTCTTTAACTGCATCCATAGATCTCCTCTTGTCTTTTTCCATGCAGCTGCATTTCTAACATCCTTCTACCTCTGGACATGTCCAAACCATCTTGGTCTGGTCTTTCTAACTTTATCCCCCAGTTGTTCAACCTGTGCTGTACCTCTGATGATCTCATTCCTGATCTTATCCATCCTTGTCAC
>JARVLU010001586.1:21146001-21164117 GCA_031762415.1 Simpsonichthys santanae
ACAGATACTTCATGTAAAATGTAGTGGAGTAAAAGTAAAAGTACCCACATTTAATTTTACTTAAGTAAAGTACAGATACATGAAAAATGTACTTAAGTACAGTGACAAAGTACTTGTACTTAGTTGCATCCCACCACTGCTTTTCGTTTCCACTGTCCTATTTTTTTTATCCATTTCAACATTAAGTGAAATACTCTCCAATGAAAACCACCAATTTCCAGCACCAAATTGTGTCAGTTTGACTAGTTTCATGTAAAGTGTTGTGAACAATCAAGTGCATATGAGGGTGCATGTGCGAGTGTTCGTGCACTAGCATTTGCAAGTACGTGTTTGTGCACAACTCCATCTCCCTCGGTCTCCATCTTGCTTTTGTGTTTTCACAGTTGCTACGCCGAAACCATCTCAGCTCCCAGTAAGGCATCATAATGAACACAGGAAGAGCATCTGGCACTTTGAGAGGGCGAAAAAAAAAAGCGATCTCCCTGCTCCAACACCCCCCCCCCCCCCCAGCGCCACCATTCACCATTTTCACGTTTCATTCTCCCTCTACGCCACGATCGACTGCGCAATCACAAAGACCCAATTAGCCAAGAGAGAAACTCGATTTCGCTTTGGGGACCAACGACCCAATGGCATCATTCGGTGTCCGGCGAGGGCCTATGGGGGGTCGACAGCGCAGGTGGGTGGGACATGGCTTTTAGTGTGAAGGTGACAGTGACTTGGATGGAGAACACTTTGTTGTCTCTGGTCATTTGTGTCACCCAAGTTTTGATTGATGATAGCCGATGTTTTTCCCACTCTCCCCAGAGATTCCCAGCTCTCCAAAGAAGATGGGGGTGGTTTCCACAATGATCCCACCGCCTTGAAACCCTTAAGTTTGGCCCTCATCCCTGAGCCACACAAACACACATCTTACGCAGACGACTTTTTGTTTCTATTCGGGGCCCCAGATGGTTGCTGCCCACACATCTGTATTGAACGGCACCAAATATAGGTTTGTTACTATACTTGCACATGCAGTCTTACATTTACATACATTTAAAATCTCCTGGTGTCTGAAAGTGGAGAGGAAAACCAAAAGGCCCGGAAGAATTAAACCGAAGTGTAGACAAAGTAGCCAAGTGTAAATTTGTGTGTGTAAAGAGAAAAGCCCGAGAGACCGTAGGTGTGTGGGCGGCTGAGAGAGATGAACAATAGAAGCATGGAAAAGAGATGAGGAGCAGCGTGTTGCCAATGAGAGTCTGATCGGGTGGGTGGGTGGTGGCGGTGTGGAGTGGGGTATAGAGTGTTGAAAGAGGATCTTCCCTCAAAGGCTCCCAAAGATATTCCTGGAACGAGCTAGGCTTTCATTTGGCTTGCAGTCCTACACCGAAGATTGCTTTGGGAGCTAAAACCATTTAAAATTCACACGACCATGCTGATATCATCTCAGAAACCTGACAGATAACAGACTTTCTGAATCTACATGGCGCACGCCTGTGTGGCTGAACTCCTCTGGTCGACAAAGCGTCATTAGCATGTCAGAGGCGTTTCGTTGCTACCCAGTTTTCTCCGTAACAGCTGCTATAGTCTGGTAAATTACTCCGCTTGTGTGTGAGTGCACGTGCTCCTGAGTTCTGAGTGTTCAGAATACGAAAAGGGCGAGACAGACAAAGGTTCATGTCACAGTGCAGCAACCCTTCAAAGAAAGTTGCGCGTACGTTGAGTGTTTGTGGAAATCTCCGTTGACATCTTGCTTTGGAGCGTATACAGTAGAAGCAGAGTGTTTGTGTGGTGTGTTTGCATGTGATTGCATAAACATGGTGTCAGAGCGATGAGATGTTCCTTCCATCCATCTGTTCTGCTGGCATTTACATCTCAGGAGCACAACAATGAAGGGGAGATAGGCAAAGCGAGATAGAGAGCTGGGAAGAGATGTTACGATGATGTTGGTTTGTGTCTGTCAGTCATCGGAGGGAAAACACACCCAGGTTGCCTTTTGCAGCCCAGACTCTGTTCTGATGCGATCTTTTAACGCAACCACATTTTCCCTTTTTCTGTGCCTATAAGAGGCCACAGGAGAGTCAAGCTGCAGTGTGTCTTCCTGTGGATGTGGTTTTGTGTGTTACCGAGTGTGTATGTGTGCACCTTTGTGAACAGAGGAGTGTATGTGCAAGAGAAATCATTGTTCCATTGCTTCTTATCTCCAGTCTCGGTGGAGAGTCTGTGCTGTTCCTCCCTCCCCCTCAGCGATGTGACCCGTCTGTGATACAGAACAACCTTCCCTCCCCACAGATAACACAGCACCCTAAAAATACTCCACTTTCTAACACACTTCCGCTTTGTTCTCCTCACCTCTTCTGCCTCAGCGCGTACTCCGAAATCTCCCCGCTAGCCATGAATTGGCGCTGCCAGACTAAAGCTCCTCTGGGTGCTTTCTAATGTCACAAAGGTCTTTTAACTCCACATCTTCCCCTCTCTTACTCATCTGCTGTGCACTCCTGTCAGAGGCTGCCAATACTGTGTTGGTTTGATGGCAAAAAGCAAAGGAGAGATGGTTACATCACAAGTTTTCTTATGATTCCTCCACAATCATTCCTCATCGCCCCCCACACACACCCGCAGCTACTTCGGTCACCCACAGTCTGGACACACAGGGCAGATGGCATGTAGGAGGAAACAGTGAAAACAGAATCTGCAGGCCTCACATAATTAAATAAATCAAGCAGTTTGCCATAACTCCTCAATAAAGCCCAGATGAGCCCATTACTTTTCATGGCACACTGGTCTGGCAGTGCAGAACAATGTTTATTATCATAAACAAAGGGGTTTTTCTATAAGATCAGACCACAGACAACAGCTTTTAGATAATTTTTTAATCACTTTGCTGTTTAAACTCCCCTTTGTTGTGAAGAGCTTTTAAGGATACTTACAATACCCCTTTATGCAGCCCGGATGAAGTTTCTCGCTAATTAAAGATGCTTTTATTCGGAGCTGCTCTGCCACTTTTGACATTTAGGGTTAGAAAGCAGCCAGTTCTTTTCTTCGCTTTTTGTGAGTGTCTGCGCGCATCCTCGCCTTTTCCTTTCGGCCCACACCCACGCAGGTGACCAGAAGGGGGCCTCGCGTGGGTGGACAACTCAATGGTGACCCCCCTTTCTCCCTGCCCCTTTCTAGTCCTGCATCCAGCAGTGTGAGTTTAAAAAAGAAGAAAGGGAGAAAAGAGGAGCAAAAGTCTGCTTGGTAACCTTAAACCCACCAAAACAACAACTGAAACTGAAGATGTTCTAAAAACACTTCTGGCTTTTGACTTTTGATAAGGAATAAAAAGCAGGTCTCTCTTGTAGTCCTGTGACTCAATGAGACTAACCTGCATAAATAAAAGTTGAATGAATAATGCAAGATGGTACGACGGAGCTTTAGTGCTACGCTAAAAAAAAATATAATAAAAAGTCACAAAATTATGAGAATAAAGTCATAGTATTACGGGAATAAAGTTGTAAAATTATGAGAATAAAGTCGTAGTATTGCGGGAATAAAGTTGTAATATTATGAGAATAAAGTCGTAGTATTACGAGAATGAAGTTTAGTTTAGTTTATTTCTTTATTTATTTTATAAAATAAATATATAACAACAAACACGTGTTCTTATGAAAACAAAAATATAAAATGAAAGGTGGCAGAAAGAAGAAAAAAATCTTATTATATCTGCCCCTTTTCATAGTATTACAAGAATAAAGTTGTAATTTACATTAATAAAGCCATAGTATGACGAAATTAAAGTTGTAATATTATGAGAATAAAGTCGTAGTATTATGATAATAAAGTTGTAATATTACGACATTAAAGCCATAGTATTACGAGATTAAAGTTGTAATATTATGAGAATAAAGTTGTAGTATTATGAGAATAAAGTTGTAATATTACTACATTAAAGCCATAGTATTACGAGATTAAAGTTGTAATATTAGGGCAATAAAGTTATACTCCCAAGAAATTAAAGTTGTAATATTACGAGAATGAAATTGTAGTATTACGAGAATAAAGTTGCAGTATTACAAGAATAAAGTCGTAGAATTATGAGAATAAAGTTTGAGTATTACGAGAATAAAATCATACGAGACTTATTTTTTTACAGCTACCATTTATTTATTTTTTCCACGAGTTGGATCCACAATGCGACCTGTCAATCAATCCAGTAGGCGTGTCAACAAATGACCAATCCGAAGCTAAATGCTCCTATAAGTGAGTCGCTGGGTCTCTTCAGCCTCTTTCTGGCATATTTATTGAAAACCTCTAATAGTGCTACACGCACACAGATTTGCTCATTGCGCGCCACGTTCAAACGGAAACAATAAACTAAAGTCATGACGTAATGATGTCACATATATGCATCCCATAAGCAGCATATAAAAACACAACAGTAGGTGGCAGTAATGGAAAATGTTTTGAGTGAGAGCGTCAATAACAATAAAGTTTAACAAACATTCTTCATTTTATCACAGTTTAAAATGCGGTAAACCTGCTTTATGTGTCAGAGTTTGGATAAGATTACGACTCACTTAGTCTCGGATTGGTCATTTGCTGACACGCCTACTGGATTGATTGACAGGTCGCATCATGGATCCAACTCGTGGAAAAAATAAATTAACAACAGCTGTAAAAAAAAAAAAGTATTTTACGACTTTATTCTCATAATTCTATGACTTTATTCTCATAATTTTATGGCGTTTACTTTTTCTTTTCTTAACGTGGCAATGCAATTGTTTTTTTTAGTGTAGCCCCAAAGCTCTGTTGTAAGCGGAGCTTCTTTTAGTGGTTATTTTGCCTCAGATCATTCCTCAGTTCTTCTGATCAAAAAATAGTTGCAAAGAATGTGCTAATCAGAGTATATTACATCAAGAAAGTATTAAAAATATCTGCAATGAAAGCTGTTACTCGCAGCAGTAAACCCACAAAGAAGCAACTCCCCTCAGCTGCGCCAAACCATTTGGGTGTCTTTTTGGCATCATGGCAGTTGTAGTGCCTGCAGCAATACTATTTTAGTTCCCTCTCACAGCTCTCAGCAACTTTGTTTCCAGTAAAAGAAAGCAGAGGGATGATTCATAAAGGGAACTATAGATCTCATCTCACTGAATGACTTTCAACTAATAGTATACATTTTAAACTCACAAACATTTGTATTTTATCTGATGGTTTCTCCTATTTTCTTGGCTTTCTTCTTGTAAAATTAAAACATTTGTCTTTCACGCTTAAATAAATGTTAGATTAAAAAAAGTCAGCGGTCGATTTGATGAACTAGAGTTTATTTATATGCTCTACTAGTTAATCTCGAAGGGGCCAGGTCATAAATGAATTGCTGTCATCTTAAAACTCACTCTCAGAACTCAATCATTTCACAGTGATTCACATGAACATGGTTTCATAAACATTTACAGCATGATCAATTTCACATTGCATGGTTGAACTTGCAGACTGTGTAATGTGAACCTGGCAGCAGTGGATTTGTTTCATGACGGCTCTCTAATTCAACAATCAGGTCAGAAGTAAACGCTGTTTTTTGAAACTGAAATCCTTCAAAACGTTATTTACAACAAGTAAGATACTAACTATTCATAGACTTTCAACAAAACCTTTCCCACTGTAAAAGATCTGAACTGTCATTTTAAATTATGTAGAATTAGGAGATTAAAACAAAACACAAGGAGCAGTGATCATCAACTCAACACAACATGAGAACATTTTTAATACATGCCAAAGATTTGGACAAAAATAAGTTATTTCACCTTCAGACATCACTTTGGAAATTGCTTTAAAATGAGTGATGAAAGATGTATGTATTTATTTTTCTGGACTAAACTGTAAATTAAGTCAGGTCCTCCCGATAGATAAACAGTAAATCTTTTGATAGAAAAAAAAGAAAAAAAAGAGAAAAGAATAAAATATGTCACATTTTAAAAGGCAGTATGTTATTATTATATCTGGGAAGTGGTGGCACAGAAGTTATAGAAGGTGGGCCTGTGATCAGAAGATCGCTAGTTCAACTCCCGGTACTGACAACATCAAAATGTGGGTAGAAAAGGTGAAACACCATATGAAGGTAACTCTCCAGCTTACTGAGAAACTGTGGCAATAAATGTGCAAATCATTAGCATATTTTGGGGCTGTCACGTAATAAAACTTATTGGAAGGAGATACATAAGGCAATTTAATTTATTATTGGACGTCAACTGCCTCTAGAAAATAACGTTTTGTTTTTTGGACTCAAGCCTGAAGCATGGTCAAATATAGATAAATATCTGTTTAATGTTTTATTTGTGGAGTGCAAAAAAAATCCCTCATGAAAAATTGTCTTTCACTGGAGAGCCCAACACTGAACATATGGATGGACATCACATTGGACAGGATGGAGAGAATAACTGCAGAAGTAAACGACGAAAAGGACCGATTTATTTTACGCTGGAAAAAAGGGATGGTTTGTATAAAATCACTTAGACCAGATCTAGACCTAGTTATTTCTGAACAATTTATTGATTGTAACAAAAACACTTTCACTCCCTTTGTTATTATTTTTGTTATTATTATTATTATTTATTTATTTATTTTGTTTTGGGGGGGGTGGGGGTGGATTTATATGTTAAATACATTTATAAATGTCAATAAAAATGTATAAATTAAAAGAAAAGGAAAAGGTGAAACAACCACACCTGTTTTACCCTCATTTGCCCCACTCTGGGCCCTTGAGCAAGGCCCTTAACCCCCCCACCATCTGCTCCCCCGGGGGCCCTAGATGGCAGGACATCCGGCGTAAAAACAATTGCCAAGTCTTTGTGTGAGTTAGTTTGCTGTGGCGACCCCTGAAGCAGCCGAAAGGAAAAAAAAAAGAAACAAGTTATCATATCTGAGCATCTAAAGCTGAACGTCATTGCTACTTTCAAACAAAAACTGAAACAGTCCAATTAATGCCACATTATTTTCAGTTACAAATAGTTGAATTTTTATCGATCAAACAACCCATTTTCACACTAAAACCTGCCGGGTATCAGCCGGTAGTGAAATAACTGCATGTATTAGGGCAGCTATCTCACAGAAAGTGCGGTTGTGTGTCTTTCAAGGAAAGACATGAGGATAAGAGGCTGTGTTTTATGGAGGATTAACAAGGATTAGCCTGTCAAACAAAACAATTATCCATTTTATCACATCACCTTTTTCTTTATCAGCACACACAATAGGTCACACACACATACACACACACACTGGAACACAAACACAAAAGAGATGAAACAGAAGGCGTGGTAAGATCGCCCTGTTTTGTGACGCTTACTGTTCTGGACCTGATATGTACATCATTTATTGTTTGATAAAATATGAGTGTTTTAAAAAAATTAACTTCTGTGCTCAAATACAAAATATATTTCACAGCTTCTTACACACACTTTGGGATGCTAGTTTCTGGGAAAAATATAAAAATAAAAGTCAGAAATGTCTCTTTTCCAGTTTGACCAATGGCAGCACTGCCCTCTATGGGTGAAAGCTGTGAAGTGTCCCTCCTGTTGGACTCCAGCTGTGTTCTGAGGCAGGTTTGAAGCCAGGGCAAGATGTTATGGATCAGCTCAGAACAGGAGCATATAATCGACCTTCAGAAGAGAGGATTTCTGCAGATTACTTTCAAGCATTTACCTGTAAACCACTTTCAGGCATTAGTCTTCTTCAACCGGCTCTTCTGTCTCCAGCTGTTGACACTGCAAACATCTTCAGCAAAAAGGTCTAACAATGAATCATTGTAAATGATATACTGTATGCTAATAAAATAAGGGTTTGCACTTGGATCTTGCAGTCCACCTTGATCCAGTCACAACAAAACAATGGAAGAAACAACCATGGCAGCTCACAAGTAACGCACAGACTTTAGCCAGTGGCTAATGGCTAAATGGCTGACTACACATAAGGCATGTCATGCTCTGATCAGGATGTTGAGGAGCATTACCAACCTGATGTTGAACCTATCTAGGTCAGCTGAGCAAGATGTGAGATTGTCATCATTCTACACATAAAATAGGTCAGGTTAACGAGAGTGGGGTTTCAACAGGCATCTCACACTCAATCACTTCTCACCACAAAACATCAAGAATGCTGAGTCTGTGAACCACTTGGCCAGGAACTGCATGGTGCTTGCCATAGCACTTTTGTCAACAATGTGGGACTTTAAAAAAACAGATATGGCTAATGTCCTGTGCCACATATATATTGTTACGAAACAAGGCCTGAAGGTGCAGGTTTGAAATTAAATATTGGATATTTAAATGAAATGTTGTTTATGGTGATTAGCAGAACAATCTACCTGGAGTATCTAACTAAAGTTTGTTTATTAAAAGAAATAACCTTGGGGTGGGGGTGGTATGTAAATGAATGCATTGCATCAGTTCAGTAATGATGCTCAGGAGCCCACTTGCCAAATGAAGACTTCTGTTTTACAGTGGCGTTCCAGTTTAATTCATAATCTGAAGTTTAATCTTTGGATTTGGCTGCAGTGATGCAATAGTGAGTTTCCTGTCCTCAATTTGTGAGCCACCAATTACAAAAGACACCACTAGACCACAGGTATATAAATACGAACACGTACAAGCACTGGTGATGAGTTTGGTACGTTTTCTGCCTGTTCAACAAGAATGACTCCCGGAGGAATCACCGTGACGACCATTCTCCTCTTCTTCATAGTGGGAATACTCGGTCCAGCTCCAGCTACCAGTAAGTTTTCCCACACTGTTAGAATAAAACATATCTAATGCAGATAATTTTGTTATCTTGTTAATGTTTCTTTAATGTATTTTTAGGTTCCCGTCTGAGCAAAGCTTGTTGTACACAATACAATAAGAAACCCGTACCCTTTGCACATATAAAGGGCTACAGAGAACAAACCACCAAGGAAAACTGCCGCATCGATGCAATCATGTAAGACTCTTTATTCAAGCAGTCTTCTTTAAGTTTTAATCTGTGAAAGGAAACTTGTTGAGAGGATTTAGTCCCGATTACTCCAAAAAAATGTTGGTAGTTGAAAGTTTTCTTTGAGTTGTAGCTCTGTAAGTATTTACATGATTAGTTAAAACAGTGCTGGGGAAATGCTTATTTTTTATACAGTTTTAGGATTTTTGCAGTTTTAATTTTATGACTTTAAAACGGCAGCTGAAAAATGTGTATGAAATTAATATGGCAACATTTTGAGTTGCTTTACCAGTAGAAAAAAAAATGTATTTTTTACACAAAAACATTGCCTTTAACATTGTTTTATTTCATTAAATGTATTCCTTAAATACATCCATGATGCGATTCGTCAAAAAACAATAACTACTAAGATACTAAACATGAATCCGCACTCACTCCAGCTTAAATAAAATTATTCCTGTACATTATTTGTTTTCAATTTGCAAACACTGCGTTTATTACCACGACATTGTAGGAAACCTGCATTTCTTTAGAAAATGACAAAAAAAAGCTTTTAAATAAAAATAAAAAAATCATCAGAATAAGTTAAATTACACAAATATTTTCGAATCAGATGCATCAACTCTCTGAACATGTGGTTGACAATATTTTTCATCGTTCCAGCTTCTACACCATTAATAACTATGAGGTTTGTGCGACTCGTCAGGATGACTGGGTGAAAAAAACCCTCTTTCGTCTCAGGTATGAGTTGCTGACTTAACTCGTGATATCACCTAGTTTCAGATAAGACCTCAAGAATCACAACATGAATGTAAGAGTTTCCTCTTAGGGACCTTTTGATGAAGAAACTCTTTTTTTTTTTTTTTTTTTTTTTTAGCTCAAAACTGAAGAACATGTCCAGAAACACAAAAGAAGTGACGGGAAAACCTGTAATTACTTTGACGCACGATGGAAGCGGATCTTCCTTCAACACAGCAGATGTCTTCGACCGTGACAATTCTGCTTAGCAAAACAAACAAACAAACAAACAAAACTATTATTATTATTTGAAACCACTGCTTCGTTGCTACAAAAATGCAAATAGAAGAAAATGATGCAAGAAAAGGAACATTCTGTATTCAGGTTATGTTAAAGCATTTACCCATTTTTATGTATGTTTGTGTTTTTATTTTGTTTTTTGCTTCTAGAAACTCAGTTGCATCAATTTATCATCAAAACTCAACAACAACCTGAAAGAAGAACTTGACATGTTAACTTCAGCTTTTTTTTAATTGCGTAGAAAATATTTGCAAAAAGTCTGCTTTTTATTATTAATTTTTGTTGGTATGTTATTACATTGATTTCATCCAATTAATATGCTAAAATTATTAATCTAAGCTAATTCACAAATACATTTGTATTGAGTTTCTGCACTTTTGTTTTTTTTATTTCATCAAAGTGAATTTAACGGTGACTTTTAATGAAGCGGCTCCTGTTCAGGAAGCATTTTTGAAACAATATAAGATATTTTTTAGAGTCATAGTAACTAATTTGTGATTAGAAGTTACATCACTGAAATGAACACTTAAAAAAACTATAAAGACTTCAAAATAAATAGACAGTACTTAGTGAGAGCCTTTCTATCTAATCAAGATACTCAAAGCACTTACAATCTGTGCCCTCATTAACCCATTCATACAGCACTCTACTAGATCTGTATGGATTAATCAGAGCTTTATCACATTCATACACCAATGGAACACACATCGGAGGCAATGAGGGGTTCAGTGTCTTGCCCAGGGACACTTCGGCATGACTGCTGGTGGAATCAGCCACAGCCGCCCAATACAAGAGTACAGTACATGCAAGAGGATGTTGCGATGCCATCTGCATTTGTTTTTGCTTCCGATGATCAGTTATATCTTGTATGTTCAGAAACTGCTGCTCTGGATGCTTTTACGCTTCACCGACAGAGTTTATTGAGAAATGGAGAAAATATGCAGCCAGCAGATCTGTCAGTAAACTCTTCAGTGATGCGCTCTGACCGCTGAGGTTTCACAACTGAGACTGCGAGGAGGCAGTTTCTATTTCAGATCAACACCCAAAGGGGTTGGCATCCCCCTCTGCCAAGGTGACAGCTGAAGCACAGTAGCAGTTTAAAGTTCCCACTAGATGGCAGACAAATCTTGTGGAAACCAGGATTCAGAACCAGCCACATTAAAAAAAAAAGATTTTGTTTAAACTTTTTTTTTAATTATTTTATTTACAAATCTACAGTGGTTGTCAATTCTGTCTGCATTAACACTGAATTGTGCAGAATTTGAATTAGAAAAGCTTCCAGTCTAACAGTTATAAAGTGATCTGGAACATCAGGAGATTAAAACAATGAAAGTTCAAGAGGGCGTTATTGTCATTCGCATCACATGTGGCACATGAGGTGGAACAAAACTTTGAACTCAAGGTCCCACTTACACCCAAAAATGCAAAAAATGTAAAGTATAAAACAATAAACTGTATAGAAGGATCTAAGATATACGCTAGACAACATTAATATAATGTAATATAATACTATGTATTAAACAGCAGCCTGAACATGAGTTTGTTGTGAGTAGATGGGTATGAATACAGCAGCTCATGGGTAAGAAATCAGCAGCGTGGATAAAGTGTCAAATCTCCAATTAAGATTCATGATTAAGATGAGAATAAGAGCGATTTTGACTGAGGCATGAACCGCATTTACATTAAAAGAAAACAAAAACAAACACAAAAAAACAGTATAAAGTAAATATAGCTGTGAATTTGCGTGAAGTGATAAATCAGACTCAGTTCGTGTGAATGTAAATATTTAGGGGCGGCACGGTGGCTCAGTTGGTAGAGCTGTTGCCTCTCAGTGAGAGGGTCACTCGTTCAAATCTTGGCCTGGGACTTTTCTGGGTGGAGTTTGCATGTTCTCTCCGTGCATGTGTGGAGTTTCTCCAGGTTCTCCGGTTTCCTCCCACAGACCAAAAACATGCATGTTAGACTGACTGGTAACTCTAAATTGTCCCTGAGTGTGAGTGAGAGAGTGAATGGATGTTTGTCTCGTTTGTCTCTATGTGTCCATGTGTCCAGTGTGTCCCCTGCCTCTCTCACAGTGACAGCTGGATATGTGACCCCCGTGACCCGAAAAGGAAGAAGCGAGTAAAAGATCATGGATGGATGGAAATATTTAGGACCAGCATCTGAATTCACTGGTGGTAGGTGATCAAGTAAGATGACGTCTATAAAAGCTGAATCCTCTGCAGCAAAAACAAAGCAGCAGATTCACAGGTTTATCAACCTGTGTACAT
Source organism: Simpsonichthys santanae (assembly GCA_031762415.1). Taxonomy (NCBI): domain Eukaryota; kingdom Metazoa; phylum Chordata; class Actinopteri; order Cyprinodontiformes; family Rivulidae; genus Simpsonichthys; species Simpsonichthys santanae. Next base: position 21,158,232 of record JARVLU010001586.1, read on the forward strand.
CTTTATGTGTCTTAATAATAAATAATAAGACACTATGCAACCTGCAGGAAAGCACTGGGGGGGAAAAATCACTGTCCACAACCCCAAGATACTGGAGACTTGCTGTATTCTAAAGCTGAAGCACGGTGGAGTGAGCATCATATGCACCAAGGACTGTCAATATTCATGGAAATAAAATAATCTAAAGGCTTATCTGAAAAGATAAATGGTCTTCTTTCAGCTAAAATAACAATATATAAAAAAAATCTATTCAACTGGAGTCCTTCTGTCCAGTCAAACATCATCTGGCACCAAAATGGCAGCGTGTCTAAAGTTTAATGTCTTTGTCCAGTAAGGACAAGAAGATACAGAACTATCTGCAAACTATTGGGGGCAGCTGTGACTGAGTGGTTAAAGCAGTCATCATCCAATGGGAGAGTTGGGGGTTTGATTCCAACTTGCTGAAGTGTCCCTGGGCAAGACATTGAACCCCTCATTGCCACCGATGTGTGTCCCAACAGTGTCTGAATGTGATAAAGCACTGATCCGTCTTTGCATAGACATCGATTTAATGGTAAATGAGGGCACAGATTTTTGTGTAAAGCACTTTGAATAGCTTAATAAGAAAGAAAGGTGTTCTATAAGTGCAGTCTATTTATCATTTGTCTTTTTTTTTTAACTTTATTTATTTAGTTCCTGTTTTGTATTTCAGGATACAATAATGCAGATGTTAGATGATAGAGTTTACATGCTTCCCCCTAAACGTTAACCTGAAAATAACCATCAAATGCAATGATCAAATCAGTAAATGTGGATAGGTGGCAAAATGGTTTATTTCATTTTGTTAAGAACACCAGACAGCATTTATCTGTCACTCTGTGCTGCACATCATGTACATTTTGTATCTTTAACACTTGTATTCACAAATATATCACTAAGCAGCAGAGGTGAGGCATCATAAAGTTACAACTAATGCATAAATATAGTTAAAATAAATATTAAATATTAAACCCATTACCAGGCATTTTAAGTTAATTATAGATTGATGTAGTTTAGGTATTTTTTTGTTGTTTTTCAGGATGATGAGGCGTTCAGTCTAAGAACTGGTGGTGGTGGTTGTAGTGGTGGTTATTGTTGCAGGTGTAGTCTTCTTTGCTTTGCGAGCCTGCCTGTAAAATACACAAATAATGGACTTTAAAAATATAGTTTGCATTGCATTATGTGGCAGTAAAAAGCCATTTGAAATTTATTCTGATTAAAACTATACTCACTCAAGCTCCCTGATCTTTTCGGCCACCCAGTCCTGTTTCCAGTGGCTGCAGACTTCTCCCTCTGTCGTCCTAAATCTGTGCAGAGAAAACAGTTATAGTCCCAAAAAAATATGTCCAGATTATTACCGGATGAGAAAATACAGTTGTTTTTAATAACATAAGTCAATAATTCTTACATGACTGCACGGATACAAGGTAGACTCTTCCTTTGGATCCTATAGCCAATGATTGGGGCTGTAACGCTCTTCACACTGATCTCAGTGCAGCACTTTACAATCTTTATTTCTGTTTTTATGGAGAAAAAAGTTGGTTATAAAATTTGTACTAAATGTATACAAGAATGTTAAAACAGTGATGAATCTTTAAGAAAAACTTACCAGAGGCCGATGCTGCCATTACTAAAGCCCCTGCGAGGAGGACGAGGCATGTCATTCTGACACTCAGCTGCATGGTTGGTTCAGGGAGTTTCTGCAGATGCTGCTCTGTGGACCTGCCTGATGAAGACAACTGGACTCCTCACAACAGACCACCAGGTTTTATCTGTGAAAAAGAGGAAGTGAGACGATCCAAACGGATGAACTTTAACTGTAACATGAGGGTGTGCCGGGATGTGGTAGATGATGCTCTGGATCACACTGCAGACTCTTAGTTCCCTTTTTGAGATTTCATCACCAACCAGACAAAAGTTAAGATTCTCCTAAAGATATGCACTGTTATAACTTTTAAATTAAACTAGATATCTACAGCACACAAATGCTTATGAATATGAATATATTTTATATTCATTGTCACAGCAATTCATCTGTTTGGAAGACATCAATTAAGCATTTCATTTAACTTATTCCAATCTTACTGTAAATATGTTGTAAGATGCAACACATTATAGAGCTGTCATCACTTTGTTTTTGATTAAAACAAATTATATACAACTTTTTAACCTGACAGGCCAAAGTTTGAGAAAACCTGGAACCACTCCGTTAAGCGATGTCTTTGCAGTGTTTCCAGAATGGGACATTTTTGGAAAGGGCTTTTTATTTTATTTTTATCTAAAAATGCACATGTCCGGAGAAGACCCAGGACACACTGGAGAGAATATGTCTCTCGGATGGCTCGGGAACACCTTGGAGTTGTCCTAGAAGAGTTGATTGGGGAAAGAGATGTCTGGGCCTCCCTGATTAAGCTGCTGTCCCAACAACCTTATTATGGAACAAGCAGACTGATGGACCTCTGCCTTAAATGAATTTATGTCACTCAAAAATATTAGGTTTAAAAAATTTTCAATTGATGTAGTGAATCATTGAGTACACACATTTTTATTGTTTTGTTTTGCAGACAATTTACTTTCTCCAAGGAGGAGATCACAAAAAAAAAAAAAAAAAACATTTGAGTACCACTGTACTAGATCAAGGAGCATATATTGATTAATAAATAACCACAGGTGTGAAAGTTATTAAAGTAATTTGGATAAGTAAAGATCATGATGCAGAGACACCTGAGGATGTCTGTTGGCTTCGACCAAGTTTCACCAGAGCAAACACGAAGGGGCTCAAAGCTGATCCTTGATGCACACCCACCTCTACCTTGAAGCTATCTGTCACTCCTACAGCACCTCACCACTGTCCTGCTGTCCTCATACATGTCCTGTACCAGTCTAACATAGTTCTCTGACACTCCAGGTTTCCTCGTGCAATTCCTCATGCATCTCCTCCCTCAGCACGATGATTTTCTAAATCCACAAAGAGACAATAGAGTCCTTTCTGACCCTCTGTACTTCATCAGCATCCTCAAAGCAAAGATGGAATCTGCAGCGCTCTTTCTCGGCATGAAGCCATACTACTGCTCACAAATTGTCACCTTCATCTCATTTTAGCTTCCACAACTCTTTCCCAGATCTTCATCATGTGCATCATCAACTTAGTTCATTCAACCTTTATTTAGGCAGTTTAATCTCATTGAGCCTCGAGGACTCATTTACAAGAGAGACCTGTTTTAATTAATTAATGTACTGTAGTTCCCCTGTAGTTGCTACACCTCTGTACATCACTCTTGCTCTTAAAAATGGACACCAGCACACTTCTTCTCCATTCCTCACACATTATTTCACTCTCAAAAATGCCACTGAATATTTGATATAAAAATCTTACTGCCATTTCTCCTAGACATTTCCAAACCTTCAGTGGTATGTCATCAGGTCCTACTGCCTTTCCCGTCTTCATTCTTTCGGAGCTTTCCAAATTTCACCCTCACTAATCTTTCCCACTTCCTGGTCCACCATTTCTATGATCTCTACCTTTCTTTATCTTTAATACACTTCATTCATTAGCTCTTCAAAGTACTCCTTCTATCCTACAATCACAGCCTCCTCACTTGTTATAACATTACCATTCCTATCTTTAACAAGCCTAACCTGCTGCACATCCTTTCCAGCCTGATCCCTCTGTCTTGCCAATCAGTGCAAGTTCTTCTCACCCTCTTTAATGTCCAGCCTTCCATACAACTCATCCCACACCTTCTGTTTGCCTTTGCTCTTTCTTTGCTCTACATTGCATCTCCTTATATCCCTGTCTCCTCTCTTCAGTCCACTCACTGTCATATTTTTCTTGGCTAACCTCTTTCTTTGAATATCTTCCTGCAATTCATTATTCCACCACCAAGTTTCCTTAACATTCATTCTTTGTCCAGATGACACACAAAGTACCTTCCTACCTGTTTCTCTAATCACTGTTGCTGTAGGAGCCCAGTCATTTGGACTCTTTCTTACCACCCAGAGACTTTAACAGTTCCTCTCTGAATTTCTCACAGCATTCTTCTTTCCTCAGCTTCCACCATTTAGGCTGATAATCGGATTTAACTATTTTTCGCTTCTTCATGATAACAGTCATTCTACACACAACCATCCGATGGTGTCTGTCCATGCTCTCCCCTGGCACAACCTCACAGTCCCCAATCTCCATCAGCTTGCTTCTTCAACACAGAACATAGTCTACGTGCATGTCTAATACTTTTTCTTCTATAACACAGCCAACCTGATGAGCATAACCACTGACAACATTTAGCATCAGACCTTCTACTTCTACCTTCAGGCACCTCACCCTATCTGACACTCTCTTCACCTCTACTCCATTTTGTTGCCAACTCCTCCATCAGGACCTCTCCTACTCCATTTATCTTTCAATCCACATGATGGTAAACCAGTTTAAACCCTGCTTCAATGCTGTAAGCCTTGCTGCCCTTCCACTTGGTCTTTTGGTTACATAAAATATTTACCTTCCTTCTCTGCATCATGTCAGCCAGTTCTCTACCTTTGCATGTCATTGTCTGCACATTTAGAGTTGCCACCCTGAGTCCTATATTCTTGAATTTCCTCTTCTCCCTCTGTCTCCTGACACATTGTCCTCCTCGTGGTTTTCGACTAACAGTGGCACAATTTCCACCAACACCCTGTTTGTTAACAGCATTAGTTGTGGTCCTTGTTAATTTGGGCCTCGACTGAGCCAATATGGTGTCATTTTGATGAACTCCTATATTAGTTTTGTGTGTTTTACGTCAGATGCCCCTCCTGACGCAACCCTCACCATTTACCCTGGCTTGTGAATGGCACAAGAGAAACACTCACTTGTGCTCCCTAGAGGCTGGTTTCAATGATAATATAATACAAAGTAATAAATAGTACAATGTTTATTATCAATTATAATACTGTATTAATAATGAACCTAATACCAAACAGTAAATTTCAGAAGACCAATATTTAGACCAAAGACCCCCAAAATGAGATCAGATCAAAAGACTAGGCATTGTTGACTGAAGATTATAGACATCTTCAAATATTTATTTCAGAAATAGTTCTGTAACTTTATCATGACTTTGTAGATGAGCTGAATCACTTGATCCCATTCTCCCTTTTCAGAAAGTTTGATAGATACAACTTTTGCATCAAATTATGATTACAGTACAGTTACCTTTCAACTTCATCTTAAGTAAATAAATAAATACATAAATACAATTAAAAACCTTTTTTTTTTTTAATGTAATTGCTCATATTAAACAGAATTGTTCATTATTATGTGGAATACATTATGGTGAAGGCCTCAAATGTAGACACAAGGCAAAGCAATAAATATGTTGTGTGTATACTTACTGCGATTACAAAAAATCTGAAATAAATCTGTTTCTTTGCTTTTTTAATTTTCTTCTAAGTAGTTTTTTTTTTTTTTTTTTTAATTCTGCACTTTTTTTTGTCTGGTTTGTGGTGGTGTTAACTGACTGTGCTAAGGCACGAATTCTGCTGAAGCCAGCAGGAAGTATCATGTGATCAGCCTTTACTTTCGTCTGCTTCTAGTGGTCATTTCAAGAAAAATAAAAAAAGGGAAGGAAGAGTTGGGTTTCCACAACCAAACACAAATTTACAAGCATCATGCGTCCATATTTGGACGTTTTTCCTGTGAGTCCTGCAAGTCTCAACTTGTTTTCATTGATGCCTTCATAATGCTGTCTAACTTTTTTGTTGACTACATTGTAGAGTTTTGTTAAGTCTTATATAAAATATTTCATATACTGTACAAGCTGCTTGAAAAAGTGAACTTGCATTACTTTTTGTTAAAACTTTTCAAAATGACTTAGGAAAACTATAACCACA
>JARVLU010001586.1:21188849-21200158 GCA_031762415.1 Simpsonichthys santanae
ATCCATCCATCCACCCACCCATCTATCTACCCACCCATCATCCATGCTATCCATCCATCCATCCATCCATCCATCCACCCACCCATCTATCTACCCACCCACCCATCTATCTACCCACCCACCCATCTATCTACCCACCCATCATCCATGCTATCCATCCATCCATGCAATTCAATCAATCCACCCACCCATCTATCTACCCACCCACCCACCCACCCATCTATCTTTATGTGGATAACTGAAGCTCAGCTTTCTCTGATGTCACAAATATACTGTAGTCGTACTTATAGCAAAGTACAACACTCACTGTAGTAAGAGGAGGAAAAATAAGCTCTCCTTCCTGTTTTATAAACGATTTTAAGTCATACTATTCTTCATTAAAAACCTGCAAAACTGCTAGAATCATCTCACAACAGATAAAAACATTGTTTTAATTAAATCAATACGTTTCTCGAGAAAAAAAAAACCTGATGGGCTTGTCAGCAGGTAAGGAGCGTTTACCTTCGGGACAAATAGAGTTTGTCGATTGATCAGTTACTGACACGCCTTCTGGGTTGATTGACAGGTTGTGCAGTTGAGGATCTGACTTTAAAAAATTGAGAGCTGCTGCAACGGCGCTGGGAGGAGTCGAGGTGGAAGCACAGGGCTCCAAGATGACCAGATATTTTGCTTGCTCACTGCCCTGGGCCCCTTAGAGATCATGGGCCCCTGGGCACTTGCCCAGTTGTCCATTTGGTTAATCCGGCCTTGTTTGCACGTCAGTAATAAAAGTTTTATATTCACATCACAACAGCTGAAATAAACACCATACTAACTGTCCATTCATGAACGGAAGGCAACATATTATTATAGCCTTGTCAACATCTCCCTGCTAAAATAAGTGACTCTAGAAGCTACATAACTTATTTCTAAATGACACATCATTAAATTGCTGAACAAGTCTAGATCAATTCAGATTTCTTTCTGCTTTTGCCCTGGGAATGTAAATTAAACATGCATGTGTACCTTTAATTTCATGCATCAATTTTTGTTTTATGTTGCTTATCCAAAAATCTGTTTGCAGAGGTAACAAGTTTAGGAGTGGAATCAAGTGGTCCTTTTGCTCTGTAACATTCTCCATCTCCTCCTGGAAGGTCCCAAGACATTCTCAGGCATGAATACATAATGTCATCAACAAGTTCTGCATCTGCTTTGAGGTCCCCTCCCAATGTCAGGTTCCAGAAACACTGTCAAGGACCAAGAGGCATCGTGATGTGAAACTTGAGCCTCCTGAGTCGACTCCTTCCAATCTGGAGGAGCAGCGGTTCATGTTAAGCCCCTTGTAGTTCAAGTTCCTCATCTTATTTAGGAGGCTGAGCTCAGCCACCTTACAGAGGTTTCTGATTTCAGTTGCTTTTTTTCTGGGATCTTGTTTGTTTGGTCTTGCTACACATCTCAAACCCAGGAGGAGCATTTAATATTTTCCAGTTGGGGAACATGAAATTATATTTAGATTATTATTATTATTATTATTATTATTATTATTATTATTATTATTATTATTATTATTATTATTATTATTATTATTATATTTAGATTCTTATTTTGGCTGTTAGCTGTTACAGTTCATGCTGGAGGTCATGAGTTGAAAACACCAACAGAAACATCTCATTTGTAAAAGGCATAGCTGCATCCTTGACATTCCCAAAGCAGACATTCTTCTCTGTACAACTGTAAATTAAGATCTCATCCATGAAGACCACAAACAAGATTATGACAAGGGGACAGCGCTGGCAGAGTCCAACCAGCAATAAGGACAAACTAAACTATGGGCTGAATAACACAACTATTGTTTTCAGCCCCTCAGCATCTCTGCAAAGTTAAAATTTGGTTTCCTGTTCTGAGATCTTGACAAAAGCTGCATCGCTCCTCATGTTTTCAAGGTTTGTTGATGGGTGCTTCTTCTTTTCGCTATACAGTATTCAAGACTTATCATCCCCATCTCTTTAGTGGCTTATTTAGTACTTGCTGGATATATATATATTTTTTCCTTTTTGTTTATTAGTTGTTGTTCTGGACAAAAGCCAGGGCTGGTAGTTGTCTGACAACACGGCAGATGTAACTTAACCTTCTGATAAATCAAGAGACTGGAAAGTGGCATCACTGAAGTTTACAATCCATGCTAAGTTTCATATCCTTCTTCTGTAGCTACTGCAAAATTATGAATGAGAAGCTCACTGACAAGCAAGTGCATGCTTAAGAACATGTCTGAGCACACAAACAAACCTTGCTTCGACATCTTTCTCAGGGCTTGTGGGAAAAGTAATAATGAAACCCAACAAATTTGCCTCAAACCGCAACTCTTGTCATAATGATTTGTACCTCAAGCATGAGTCACCCACACACACAAAAAAAGTGATTTTCTGCTTTTTTCTGCTTCTTCAAGTCATTTGCAGCATGGTGGATTAGTGTTTAGCACTGTTGCCTCCCATAATGAAGGTCCTGAGTTCAATCCCCGGTTTGGACAGGGTGTTTCTGCGTGAAGTTTGCATGTGTCATTGTTTCTCTGGGTTCTTTCCTCCCACCGTTCAAAACATGCATGTTAAGTGCCTTCAGGCCCAGGCCTCCCTTGCAAAAGAGATATTTGATCTCAGTGGGATTTGCCTGGCTAAATAAAGGTTAATAAAATTAATTTATTGGACCACATAAATGCTTCTGTTATCAGATGAAAGCGTAGGAAGGGCTAACTAATCTTCAAAGCAAATCCCACAAACCTGCCGGCAAAGACACATTGTGAGTGGCATGTCGTAAATGAGAGCAGTAAATACAGGACTGCTTTATCTGATGAATATATGTAGCTGCTTCTCCTCTCTGTTTGATAAGGAATCATCTCCAGACAGATCAATGTTTCATTTTAACTTGTATTCAACGCAGAAAAGTATTGATTTATTTTTTTATGGGATTGCTTGGATCAGACAGATGCTTCCTTTCTTTTCATGCAAAGTAAGAAAAACTGTCTAAAAAATAAAAACCTGTCAGGTCCAGTGATGTGTCAGGGTGTACGTTCAGAAGATGAAAGCGCCGCACATGTGACAAGGATACTGGCTGCCTGAGGATGTGCTTCTGCAAAGAGCAAAGCAAAGCAGGTCAGTGTGAGACCCAGAGAAGTGCTGAGGGTGCAGTGGAGCCATACATATGATCGATACACCAACCTTAGACTTATTGCAGGTTTTATTTGATTTCTTTCTATCTTTTGCTTTGCGCTCAACACCAACACAGAAAACACTGATATACTTGTCCAAATTTGTATCAAATCTCACCCTGGCTTTTATCACAGTATGGGACTTTATTTAACCTATACAACTATCCTTTTTGCACACAGACTTGCTCTGCTTGAGCAAAGTCGTTTAGATTAGACCAATGAGAGGTTGCTCAACAAATGAGGCTCTCTGACCTATTCTCTTGAGTCCCTGTGCATGAATATTGTATATTAACGTTCGATACCAAGGGATATCATCAAATCCCACTTGGAATCGAGAAACGTCATTTACTTTCCAATTAATGCTTCAATTAATGAAGTAATGCCCAATTCATTAGCAGAAAGTGGTGGAGTTGAAATGAAAGTGACCTCATGCCCTGCTATCAATCTGGTATTGACGTCCTCTCATAAAGCTTCAATTGTGGATCAACCGTCCATTTAGGGGAAGGCGTCAATAATCGACTTATACTGGGGGACGTATTACCATACACATTAGCATAGACATTGCTCTTGTGGCTCCGAGGTGATTTGAATGTCTGTGAGAGTGACTGGCTCACGGTTCAGGGGATGCAGGAGCGCGTCAGGCCTAATCAATAAGCACTTTAATTATAGCGGCCCTCGGCATGCGGCGCTTCACGGTTGAAAGATGTTCAGCGCCGCAGCTGATCCAGCGTGATCATTTCAGATCGAGCGGGTTTTCATCACCTCAGTAGCTTTGTCTTTGGCCAGTGTCATTTTCAACAGCAAATTGTCCACTCTTCTCTGTGGATTTGGTAAAAAGGGCCCATTAGTAAGAAGGAGACAGTTCACTTTTTATTCACCATGCCTGTTCTGTCTCTGTAAAGAGCCTTGTGTTTCTGCTTTCTCCCTTTTGTTTAGGCATTAAACATACAGTAAACAGGTTTCAAATCTGAAGCATATCACGCAAGGTTCATAGCTCATTTGATAAAACTTGATTTTGAAGGTCAGTTTAGACTTTTCAGAGGATGTATGTCAGATGTGGTTTAAACAATCACGTTTTATTGTTCAGGAAACACAAAAGTGGCTCTACCTCAACACATTGTACAGATACTGAACTAAACAATGTGACAGTAGCTGAGCATCATGCCCATCATACATTCTGCAAGATCTTTGCTCAACACTTTCACCCTTGAGTCATTTTATTTTACAAACCACTGGACAAATTTTAATGAAACTCTCATAAAGAAATTACTGGATGTAGATCTAAAACTGATTCATTCAACATGTGTGATTGTACAAATGAATTAAAGTTTAATGTGTTGGTAGTTGAGGTAAGTAATATGCATTCTTCCCAGGAAGACTCTGTCAATAATCAGTTGTAGTTTTTTCAGTAAATCCAGACATGTTTTTCATATGCAGAATACTTAAGGGCTACTTTGATTAAATGTCGCTTAATTACTTGGTAACAGAAGTACAGTAAGCCCTCGCTACTTTGTGGTTTGTTTATTGCGCTATCGCGGTTTTCCAAATAAGATTGGGCATGACACACAATGGCTGATTGATGGATGTGCTGCATGATTGGCATGGATTTTTTATTTTATTTTAAATAAATTATTTTAAATTATTTAGCACTTGTGTGCAGCCCACAGCTGCGGAAGAAGCTTCGTCATGCTGCTGATCAGCTGATCTCCGTGCAGAGTGGAGAAGTGGGTGTGGCCAAGAGTGCAGCTGGAGGCAGGGAGCTGAAATCATGACATTCTGTGCTTTTTTTTAGAGCATTTAGAGTTTAGAACAGTGGGATACCTTTGAGATATCTGATTTGAATGAGTGGGTGATTAACAGGCTTCTGCAGATCTTGAAGTAATTAAATCAGTGAATCAGGTGTGTTGGAGCAGGGAAACAACTACAACATGCAGGATGGTGTTCCTCAGGGACCAGGGTTGGGAACCACTGGTTTAGAATATTGCAAGAGTGTGGGAAGGGTTTAAAACACCTTGATATATACTAAAATAAACTACTACTTAATACTTGTACTAATATTCCTACTTTGCTGTTTTTCACTTATCGCAGGGCTTTAGGGTACAGATCCCCACGATAAACGAATGACTACTGTATAGACTTTATGTAGAAATGTAAAGTATTTTTTTTACATCAAATAAGTAAATCAAATCTACTTTATTATCAACTTCAAAATCTAGTCATTGTATTTCATGTCATTGCTTCGCTTTACAAAATGATAATTGATTGTGACATCATTTGGTATATGTGTGCCCAGATATTGAAACATTGAATATGACAAACAAAAGTTTAAAAGATGTACACATAAGAAATATGATAATATAATGCTTTTCTCAATATTTAATTCTAAATTAAAAATCTAATACGCATTGCATACATGTTTTTTTCCCTAAAGAACTATTTTAGAGCTTGCTTCAAACATTTTAATGCTTCCTAACGCTAAAGAGGTAAATTTAAAATATGTGACTTATTATTAACAAACACTATGTATATGATATATGGATACATGATATCCAAATTTTACATGAATATTTACTATTTTGAACTTGTTATTTAATATACTGTATTTTTTCATTAAATATGCATTTGGAGTGTATAATCCTAATGTCTAAAACAGTAAAAATCACTGTGAAAATCACTGTTGGTTGTTGATACGTGCTGCTGACTATCCAAGATGATCTCATGCTGCTGATTACTTCAAGCTGCTGTGCTCATTCGTCCTCATCTGCTCATACAGACTCATGTTCGTACTGCTGTTGTTTTGGTGCATTGTTTTTGTACGATTAGTGCTTGGTGTATTGTTAGTTTAGTGAATATAGTATATTCTTAGTTCATGACTCGGATCTTACTATTGTTTTTCTTGACAATTTGTATTTTTGTTGGATGTACAGTAATTGGGATCCTGTGTACATAGTTTCATTCCACCTCATATACCACATGTGATGTGAATGACAATAAAAATCTATGTATCCTAACATATTTTGTCACTTTGTACTTCTCTTTCAGAAATTATCAACTTATTCCTACAACACAAATAATGACAATCACAAAAGCCTCGGGTTCTCTTCTTAAATGTGTTAAGACATCACTGTACTTACTTTACAACAACGGTTCTCTTTTTTATTTTTATTTTTTATTTTTTAGATCTTGTGGTATTTACTTCATGAACAGCCTTTTTTTTTTCATTCATTGACTATCCTGCTGCTCCACTAGATGGAGATGTTTTCCCACAGTGGGTAAATCGAAGGAGACCTTGACAGTCTGAAAGAGTCATCCAAATTCAGCCCAGCAGTTTAAAGTGGCAAAACTCCAACTGCTGGAAGCCCCTTGGCTACAGCTGACATTATTCTGCACTTCATAGTAATAAATTGTCAATTGGCCTTGAATAATTTAGACTTACTGTTTTCAGTCCAACACTGCTACAAACTGATTTCTGGCTTGACGTTGTGCTCAGAACCAGTCCAGAAATGTGACTTACTTGTTTTCACAGACAGCCGGAGATTGACTGATTGGTTTATTGCATCTATTCGTCATCTGTTTGTCTCCCGTTGGTGCTGTGGCATTAGACGAGGCTGTGACTGAGAAACTTTATCTGAGGAAGATCAGACAGGAAAGTCCCCTTCAGATCGCCAAAGCTCATTTGTGACATTTGTTCTCTGCATCCTCTGTTTGACAATCTGCGTTGATCACTTTCAGTTTTTCGTGCTCTTGATTTTCCTTTTTCCTTTAAGCGAATGTGCTTTTGCTTAATGCCTGTTAGACACATCACATGATGCTTCTTTTACCCCCCTCCCCCACCACTTTCTTGCCTTGATGCCCACACACACCCGGTAACGCTGACATTTTTCCCTTCAGTTTTCTCTTCCGTCTGCATCACCCCACCATTTGCTCCTCTTTCGGGTTAAGTAGGGTCATTTAATCCCTAAATATGTGTGTGTGTCTGAGCCTGAGAAAGCCTCATCCCTCCTGCTATAGCGAGATTATTCCAAGTTCCTGACCTTCGAGAAGTGAGAGGGGCCTGTGTTTGGAAACACAGCCGCTTGCCTTTGTCTCTTCAACCCATCGGGGAACCTCAACCAGGGGCCTCTCCCTCCCGGAGAACCCACTCTACCTCTTCTGGCTGTCCAACGATCCTCGCCACCACCTTTCTAAGGTTAATATGCCTTGATTAAGCAGACAGCTGGTTGAGCAGGCCAACACTCCCTGGACACACACTTTAGTCCACAAGACAACGAGATGAGTTTGGCTTGCCAGCAAAAACATTGATCCAGAGTCCCCTCGCTGTGAGTCAATCTGGCCCCAATAGGCATTCAAGTGTATCTGCTTGATCTGATGTTTCCCGATAAGAGAAATTCCTCCCAGGGTGTGTGAGTAAGAGATATTGATTGCTGAGTGACACAGCAGTATAGATCTCAAGCAGCTGTATAAAGAGTTTAAAATAGGCCTAAAGCATATCATTAAACCTCGATGATAACGGGACAAAAGTAGAGTTTCTCCTTTTATCTTCTTGACAAAAGAGACATTTTGTGGGCTGTGTCCTGCTGATGTCACGCTCACCTTTTATCGTACTGTAAATTGTTCTTTATAAGGAGTCATTTATCTGAACAGAAGTGAGAAAGCCTTGTTGAACACCGAGTCAATTTATTTGCTACACTTTTTTGATTTGCTTGTTTGTATTCACTAGAACGTGATCAATATACAAGGGTTTCTTTTTTTTTTTTTTCTAGACACAAAGCAGAAGCATGTTTTCACTGCAGATAATCTGTCAGCGAGATTACACAAAAAAATACAGAATTGAATTTCATGGACCTTGGTGGTAAGATGGAACATGGTCAAAAGGAAAAATCCATTAAATTTTGCAGCAGATACAGATCACTGTCCTTAAAAGAGTGAGATAAAGCAGAAGCCTTGGCAATGAATGCACTCTCTGTGTGTGTCCTTCTTATTTTTCTTGTTCTCCCAGTCAGAAAATATAAAAAGTATCAGAAACATTGTATTTGTCAAAGCTGGATGTGGAGGCAGTTGTAATTATTTTTAAACTGTCACATAGACCATCTGCATTGGCAGAAGAAAAACTTTGGTATTGCTCCGTGTTATTCTGATTGTTTCGTCCGTTGTCGTGGAGCGAAGATGGGCGTGAAGTTACCCTTCGTCTGTCTGACCAATGTGAGCCGGATGACTTGAAAAACAAGTGGGATCATAACATGCATTTAGGTGTCAAAGTCAAAACCAAAGTTTCTTTATTTGTCATATGCACCACATGTGCTACATGTGTATATTAGAGCCTATACTAGGTATAAAATTAGATCTTGACCCTAAACTGTTCATTTTAGGTTCATATCCAGAAAAATAATCACTGCCATGGATTTGTGTTTACTACTTGCAAAAAGAGTAATCACTCTCATGGAATAGTACCAGTAAACCAAAATTCATTAACTGGATTAATGAAATGTCTACAACTTTATATGTGGAAAAGATTACTTACATTATAAAGGGTAAACTATCACTATTTCAAAATATTTGGGGTCCTTTTATGGAATATATATAGTGTGTGGATTTGAGGGGTGGGGGGAGTGGGACGGATGAAGCATAGTTACCAGTGACCTTCTGCAGTATCCTAAAATAATCTCCAATCCTTGGATACTTGAGTTCCTTATTCTGTGAATTGTACATATGAGTTTGAATTTTTTTTTAACCACACATTATAGTGAAATAATCGGGACTAACTCTTGAAAAATAGAGAAACTTTTGTTATTTTGATCGTTATTTATTTATTTAATTAATTTTCTCTTTTTCTCCTATTTTATGCACTGTACTTTCAACTAAGCATTGCCCCAAGATATTTCATAAATGCCTGACTTGCAAGGAACGACAAGTTGAATGTTGAACAATATTTTAGTTGCCCTTGATGTTTCCTTTGATGTGAGAGCATGCTTATTTCTGTATATTATTGGAAGTGTTTTTATTGTATTTTATTTTATTTTATTTTATTGTGGAAAACCCAATAAAGATAATGTTGGGAAAAAAAAGTTGAGTAAAGTAGTAGCTAAGAGTCATCCCCAACACTTACTCAGAGCTTTACTGATTGTGTGAGATGTTTGTTTCAAACCTTGACATGTAATGTTGTGGGCAAAATGCATTCCCCCACGTACAGATAGTTTATGTTAAACATGTTTAAACAGAGATATGTGAAAATGCAGCACACAGTTGAAAAGCTTCAAACAAATATAATCTAGATTAATATTCTATTTGATTTTGTCTAACCAGCATCCATCCATCCATCATCTTTGCCTGCTTCTTCCTTTTTGGATAACGGAACTCACTGGTACCCATGTCCAGCGATCACTGTGCGAGGGGCGGGGTACACAATGGACAGGTCTCCAGTCCTTCACAGGGACATATAGAGACAAAAACCATTCACTCTCTCACTCACACCTAGGGACAATTTAGAGTTACCAATCAGCCTAACATGCATGTTTTTGGTCTGTGGGAGGAAACTGGAGTACCCGGAAAAAAATAAATAAATAAATAAACCCACGCATACACAGAGAGAACAAGCAACTTCCACTCAGATCCAGTGGCTGGGATTCGAACCAGTGGCCTTCTTGCTGAGAGACAACAACTGTGCCGCCATGCCGCCTGTCTAACCTTGTAAAACCATCCCCACGCTTTCATCACAGGTTGAGTATTTACTAACAGTATGATGTGTGGTTCATCTTCATCCATGACACAGCCCTCAACGCAGTTTTCTCACATTACATGGACAGAAATTTGATATTTGTTAACATGCCAGTCAAGAAAAACATTCCCACCCATGGAATATCCCAACGCCTCCAGGTTAAGTGCTCCGTGATAGACTTTTCATTCTGTACGTCCATGCCGAGTCAAATAGGTAAAGTGTTTTAAACAAATTTTAGCCTTTATTGGTAAAAGAACAGATGGACATGCATAAAAGACAACATTAAAATAGGAAACATTTTCTGAATAATACACCTTTAAAAATCCTGAATGTCCAACAGTCGTTTAAAATTTTATAGTAAGTTGACAGTTAATGTGATTTTACATGAATGCAAGTTTTTCAGAGAGCACAGAGGTCATCTGAGATATTTTATTTGTGGCGTTTGAATGAGATCTCGCTGTGCTAATGCAGAATGTCATGAGTGAAAACCCACCAACCTTCCACTTATTACAAGACACAGTGCTTGTAGTAATTCCAGAGAAAACATTCAAGGCCACTACAGTACGGCTTCATTCAATTTAACCATTCAGTCCACGGTTTTATAGCCTTGAATTGCAGCGTTTTCACACAAACATACTCAGATGGCAGCAGTGCTGTGGTAGTGACTTATCTTAGCGCAGGAAACGTGGTCACGACAAACAGAACAGCAAAACTAAAGTGAGGACCCTCAGGAAAGCTGAAGAATTTAAAATAGAAGCAGCATGGCCGCGGTGAGAATCAGTGAGAGGAACAATCGGGAGGAGGGTTGGATAATAAGAAAGAGATACAACGAGATGATGCATGATGAGAACGAGAGGAGAAGACAGACACGGGGAGGGAGTCTCCCTGTCAATCAGATTACGAGCCAATCATTTGACAGAGAATTGCTTTGACCTGAAACCTGACGGATCACATTTGCTGTTGCGCGCCCATACACACCAGCAGATGCACTCAGAGTCATTTGCACGCGTCTGCATGGAGATAAATGTGTCTCCCTTGCATCCAGTCTGGTGTTAAGTGCACGTATTAGGCAGTATCAGCATTCATGTATGTGCTTCGTTTGGGTGTGAGTGTGTGCCTGGGTGTAAGTAAGTGAATCAGTAATAAGTGAATGATGGATGGATGATAATGCACATTTTCCCTTCTCTCTCACAAGGGCCCAAAGCATTTAAATGTCTAGTCTGGCTCACACATTACAAATCTGTGTTGGGTCAGAGAGCTGTCTCACTCATTCCTTGCATACAGGATGGTTTCCCTGCTTCGTTCCCATTGTGTGTGTGTGTGTGTGTGTGTGTGTGTGTGTGTGTGTGTGTGTGTGTGTAGTGTGCATGTGTATACACACACACACACACATACACACACACACATATATAT
>JARVLU010001586.1:21303683-21314971 GCA_031762415.1 Simpsonichthys santanae
CCCCCCCCCCCCCCCCCCCCCCCCCCCCCCCCCCCCCCCCCCCCGGAGAAGCCCAGAAAGGGCAGAAGACAGTGCTTGTTCAGAGAGAATAAACTGACAATAAACAAACAAAAACGAGACTGCATGTGTATTTTTTTATTATTATTATTTACTTAAAGGGAAAATTAAAAAGGGTAGCGAACAGAGGTGAAGAAAGGAGAATGGAGGAGGGGCTTGCAAGCGGAATGACAAATGGGTCTCGAGTGACAGAGTATTATATTAAAAAGTAAATTGATATGCAAATGTGGAGTGTGTGGCTTTGGAGGAAAGGGATAGCCTGTTGTCCTCGCTGAAGTGGAACAGAGAGGCAGAGGAAGGTGAGAGCTGGGCTCTGAGCAGTCCATTAGCGGGTGTGTGTTTTTGCTGGATTGGTGCAAGAGTACGTACTTTAAATCGGTATAGATGTACACCTGAGCATGTAAGATAAGTGTTTTTACTGTACGAGCCCGCAGCATATATTGCAGATGGATGGTAGCTAAGAGGAGCAATCATTTGTCCCTCAGTGGCTGGCAGTGTTCATGTCACTCTGCAGCACACGGCAGGAGAAACGAGCCGTCTGTGCTGAGTGACTTTCTCTTGTTGCAGCTCGAGATTCTGCATTCGATGTTAATGCAAACTCTGACAAATGTTCACCAAATGTTTCTAAGGTCAAGGTTCAAGGTTCTTTATTGTCATTCACATCACATGTGGTACATGAGGTGGAGCGAGATTTTGTACTCAAGGTCCCAGTTACAGCCAAAAAATAGCAAAAACATAATGTTTAAAAAGAATCAGTATATAAGGATCTAATATGCTAAACACTAATAATGTCAAATAATACAGTATATTAAACAGCAGCCCGGACATGAGTCTGTTGTGAGCAGATAGGTATGAATGAGAAAATAATCAGCATGAGCTAATCAGCAGATTAAGATCAGCAGCATAGAACATCTGTCACTTATCACCAATTAAAGTGGCTTTTCACTAGCATTTTTGACATTTTCATTCCCAGGAATGTGTTTTGCTTATCTCTGTGTGTGAATGTGTCTTGTTTGTCTATAATTTTAGTCAAATATCTCATGAACCACTGGCTGAATTTTAATGAAACTGTCTTAAATTAATCCAGATATGCACTTTAACAATTACCGTAATAAACTTTTGGAGTCAACTCAATTCAAGATGGCTGCCAACTGACTAAAAACTAAAAATAGCAATAGCTTAGTGAGTTTTCAAATATCGATCTAAGATGTTGCCTGTTAGTAGATAAGGGTTATTCCCAACATGAACTCTGAGCACTAACAGAGCACATGATATTAGGCAGTATTTTGGGAAATACCACATTACAGTACTGTATATTCAAAATGTGCACATTTCTAAACATAAGCTGATCCTTGTTTAAAACTCCAGCATTAAAAGCTGTCGGTGACTCCATCATGCAATGCTGGACCTTTTTTAATGTCAACAAATATATTACACATTCCTGTTCATTATGTGCACATCCTGATGCAAAAACAAAGACAATATTAATGTTTACATGATTTACTTGAATTAGACTAGTGTTAAAATTTTACTCATGTATCTTTATAGCTGACAAGGAAACATTTACAGAAATTAACCTGTTATTTCTTATAAATGAAAATATTTCCTGAATACTTATTAAAAGATTTAGTGACTTTTAAAATATAAGAATGTGCTTTTCTTAAATCATCAATCTAGAGATTAAGTAAAGAGTTATGCTTTATAGCTCTTTTATATTCCTGTCTTCTTCTTCTTTTGGCTTTTCCCACTTCAAGGGGTCTCCATGTCCAGTAAATATTATATTTAATGTTATACTGACAGTGAACAGATCATGTATATGTGTTCCTGTGTACGTATATGTTTTGGTGAAAAAAAAAAATCATGTTCCTTTATTAAATCTGCAATAAATGCAAATGAGAACATATACTGTTCAGCTGTTTTCCGTTACTGGTATGCTGCGTGCACTTTTGTGACAAGACAGGAATAAAAATAAGAAAATAACGACCCATTCTGTCACAAAATGGGCTCCACATTGTCCTCCTGAGTCCAATTCTAGTGTCTTTAACAGATGAACCAGAGGTCAGCTGCATTCAGTGGAAGGTATTAAATATCTGTTCTGAACACACGTGCACCCAGACCCAGCTGTCAGGAGGAAACAAAAACCACGGCCGTGTCAGATTTTGCGCCATGTTTAAGACTGCAGCGCTAATGAGTCATGACACTTCTAACTGGAGAGGAGGAATGGGTTGCTCTGTAATTACTATGGAAATGTGTTCGTTTCCCATCAGGCACGCAAACATATGCAGCCGTGCACTCATGGAGATACACAGAAACACATCCAGCAGTGATGGAAGGGTGGGGGTGTTCAGACATGAGTTTTGCTGAGCCTATATGTGTGTGTGTGTCTTTGTGTGTGTGCCCCAGAGGGATTCTCACAGTTGGAGCAGAGGTGCGGCCCGTTCCCCATATGTTTTAAACACATGCCCCAGAGCGCTGAGTTCATATGAGTATAAGTCAAGGGGGTAATCATAGCCCCTTGGTGTCTGACTAACTTGAGCTCAGCTGATAACCAGTTGGGACCTAACCCCCCCACTCCCCCCAATAATACCAACAACCAGTCTTTACCATAATGCACATGTGCCTGTGTGTGTGTGAGTATTCCCCAGCCAATAGACTGATGTCTGGGTTGTAACAGTGTAAAATCAACAGAAGGACTAAATGACTGAGATTTACTGAATTCAGTGGAAACACACTTTCTTCATTTCTGCTACTTTGTCTCATTTTTTTTTTTGTCTTTTGTTTTGTCCTCATCTAATGTCTCTTCTATGTCTCTATCGAATATTTCCCCCTGTTCCTTTCAGTTTCTCCTTCTGTCCTCCTCTCCGCTGCGTTTTTAAAACCATGCACCACTAGAGCTTCAGATTCCCAGCTACTGACGGCCTGAACCAATTCATCATCTTGATGGACAGACATGCTGACTGGTGACCTTAAATAGTCCTCCGCTTCTTCAAACATATAAAATATAGAATTAAATCTAATTTCTGGACAAAGGGTCATCCACCAAACAAACAGACAAACCAAGCAGGCAGATCCATTTCTCCTTCACCGTATTAGTCTTCTTCTGTCTTCAAAAAGAGAGGGCAGGATGAATCATTAGGTGATACAGGGTTTTGAGTTCATGCTTATTGTGTGTTTGTCTTCCAAATAATTTGAAGCAGATCAGTCAATATCAGAAGCAGTTTTATAGATAAATGGGAATCTTAAATTTTGTTTTGAGGTTGAAACGGCATAAAGTTGAGGGCATACATCTTCAGAGTTATCACACAAACACACACACACACACATGGGCATCAATCACCACTGTGAGGTCTGTAAAGCATAACAAGTTGAACACTTCCTCACAGCTGCACTGCAGGATTTAGATAATCAATTTGTCAATGCTTTGTATTGATCTGTGGTCTGACCCTCACCACAGGGTGTGGGCAAGTATACACAGTGTGTGTGTGTGTTTGGGGGTGGTGTAAAGCACATATGTATGTGTGTGTTTATGCAGGTGTAGATTTTCAGTCATTAAGAGCATGGTAATCTCAATAAATTGAATCAAAGACAATTAGGCTTTCTTTATTTTATTGTTTCTTATCTGAGAAGTTTTCATTCAAAATTAGATGCAGATTAGTTTTGAGGACCATGGACAGTTCCAGAGGAGCACTTTAACACATCTATCTTCTTCTTTTGGATTTTCCCTATTCAGCGGTTCATCTCCTCCATCTTGCTTACCTCTACATCCTCGTGGTCATGACACATCTATTGCATAAACTCAAATTTTAACAAAATTTTGGACACCGAATTGCAGAGAAGAAATATATTAATTTACTGGTATGTATGCAGAAACAAAGATGTGCTTTGTTTTTATTTTGTCTTCTCAAACACTTCAATTTTTGTTGTTCACTGTTATGGTGAATCTGACTTTTCCATGTATGCAGATGACACAGTGTTATTTACAGTAAATACACAGAAAATATGCCGAGTGAGTAGCTCCTAAGTGGTCATACTGACGTATCTATGATGTCTAACAGGGTGAAAAGGTTGTCTGGATAAATTCAAAAAAAAAAAAAAAAGAAAATGAAAAACTTGAAACGTTTCATCTTTAATCCAAAATACTTTGTCAGTCTGAGGAGCTGCAACAATCTCAGTCTTAAAAATAGCACTTTCTCATAGTGGATCAACCGGTTTGTTGTTGACATCCAAAACTAGCTGTTCACGTGATAAATGAGGGCCATCAGCCAAATGACAGATAGTTAGTGCTCTGATGGCCACTTGCTATTCACAGGGGGCTGAGTGATACTAGCAATAACATTGTAAGAAGGAGACAGTTGAACATGGAGGCCTCTGCCCCTGTTTAATGATGGACGGTTTCTCTTCACAAAGATGTCTTTCTTCACTCCTCTCTCAAACAAGTGTTCCTCTCCACCAAGGATGTGAACATCTTCATCCCTGAAAGAGTGACCACTGGCCTGGAGATGAGTGTAGACCACAGAGTCCTGGCCCGATGATGTTGATCTTCTGTGCTGGGCCATCCTTTTGGCCAGTGGCTGTTTAGTTTCCCCAATGTAAGACAGATCACAGCCCTCCTGACACTGAACAGCATACATTATATTACTCTGTTTGTACCAGGGGACTTTGGGATGGACCAGTCTTTGCTATAATGCATTTTGGTGTTTGAATGCCATTAGGACATCATATTTAGAAAATAAATGTCTCAGTTTCTCTGAACTGAACTTGTCCAGAGGACTTGACTTAACTCTGTTAGATTTTTCTACCTGGATTATTGAGCATGCCTCAGAACATCTGTGGTGTGTTTGAAAGCATTTTGTCTTTACCCTAATATCACATCCTGTTGGTCTCAAGCAAGCCAGACAACTTTTAAACCAGTCAGATAATTTTACAAACAAGTTTTTAAAGTACTGGATCAGATATTACATAACTAACATGGAATATAAAATAATCAGTATCGAAAGTTGAGTTTTAATAATTTTATCATGTTCTCAGATGTCTGGCTTATCTTTCAATTAATTTATAATATGACACCTCGGCTGCCAAAAACATTTATACCACTTTGTTCAGCTCAGATAACAAACCCTCCAGGTTGGCTACTCCGGGAGAGTGTGGAGTATATACAAAGCTTAGCTTGAAAGAGATCTGTATTTTCATACAGGACAATTCATATGGAAAGAAATTCTTATTTCTTCCTATGTTTGTTTATCTTTATTTGGGTTTTAATGCATTTTATATATTTATTTATGTTTGATATGTTCATTTTGTCTGCCTACTTTGTATGAATTTTGGTTTTACCTGCCACTGAACACCATGGATAGAAGTTAGTCAGTTAGTCGGGGGGTCAGATTCAGATAAGCCACAAATGTTGATTTTTCTTCAGGCAGATTTTTTTTTTCTCATCAGCCTTGAGTCTTGCTGGAAATTTCCCAGTCCATAATGGTCAAATTTATGGATATCCACTCCATTGATCTGTGTTATGAGCCTTCCTCAATGTCAATTCCAACATGCTGACGAGTCCTAGGAGCTGCAGGTGGCCTGCGCTTCTCATAAATTGCCTCCATCTTACGGTTTAGCTCATAAATCAGCTGATTTTGAGTACTCGTCTCAAACCAAACCTTTGCACTAACTCGGAATCTTTGTCATGGCTGAAACTTCTGCCAACGTCTTCTTCAAAAGTTAATAAAACAGAGCCCCACCGATGCCAAACAGCAGAACCCCTGCTATCATAATTCCAAATATATAAACATCTTCAGTGTCCTCCTGAGACAGGAGACTGAGAGACACCTCAGCTACTAACCCCACCATGGATCTCTGATGTATCTCGCAGTGAGAGTCTCAGCCGGACAAAAGGGTTCTCCTGTCGTTTTGCTGAAAATATTTTGTCAATTGCGTTGAAAAGTCCAGCTCACCAGATCCATAATCGTATTTTCCTTTCGAGAGGTGTGTACCAGAAACTTCAACCACACAGAGAGCAAAGCAGGAGGAAGGAGAACAGGGGGAGGGAGAGCAGGAGTGTCCGCCTTGAGCGAGAGCCAGAATTGGAAAAAAAAATGTAGAGTCATGTTGCAAATGTATCCGAGTCCTCATGAGGAGTGAAATGATTTTTCACATGTAGGACTTTACAGAACCAACATTTTTTTTTCAGACACTGTGGATACATCAAAGCCAAGCAGGACCCCGATGAAGAGAAGATGCAATTCCAACATGGCCGAGGTAAAGAAACAAACATCTGCACATGCTCACAGACACAAGCAGAAACCTGATTGGCGTGACATTTGTGAACGTGCCACACACCTGTGATGAATGCCTTTTTGTGTCTGTGGAGCTGCAAACAACAGACGCAGGGAGGAATATGTCAGTGTGACAACATCATAAAATGCACTGTGAACGTGTTTCTTTACATAAAGCAAACCTTCCTCTGTTAGCATGAATTGAGGTCATCCTGCCTGCGTAAGAAAGAATACTGCACAACTTCATATTTGCTGATTTTTGAGCTAAAAGACTATCTCTTTGTTTGTAAGGCTTTATATAAGAGTCTTTTGGCAAAATAAACCTCCTTATGGGTTCCTGTTAGAAATATGACTCATTTTGACACCATTTCCAACAAAGCATATCATTATGTAATTCTTTGTTGTCACTCAAATGAAGCACCTACACTGAAGGTTCAGTTTAGCCATAAATGTGCTCACAGTTTACACATTACTTTTCATAAGAAGTAAAGCATTTCCCTGAAGGTTATAGCAATAAAGTCTGTACTAAGAAGACTTGGTCATATGTTTTAGGAATGAATTAGATTCTTTGACCATTTTCACATTTTTACTCATGCAGTGAAGCTTCCAGGCAGCAGGACCTACATCCATCCTCACACCTATGAAGACCCTAACCAGGCAGTCCGAGACTTCGCCAAAGAGATCGATGCTTCCAACATCCGCATAGAGAGAGTAATTGGAGCGGGTAAGCTGGCAGTGCAAGAGCAGAGAATGATTTTGAAGTGGGTTAAATGTTAATGCTTAAGGAAAAGTCGAATACCTGGCCAGATTCCCCACTCCCCATGTTTGACAAATTGTCTGGGTCTATGACGTTAATCAATTTTATAAGCTCTTGATCTCTACAATGCTTTTTTGTGTGTAGGAGAGTTTGGGGAGGTGTGCAGTGGACGCCTGCGTGTGCAGGGGAAGAGGGAGATCTACGTGGCCATCAAGAGTCTGAAGGCGGGATACTCTGACAAACAGAGGAGGGACTTCTTATCTGAGGCCTCCATCATGGGACAGTTCGACCACCCAAACATCATCAGGCTGGAGGGTGTTGTCACAAAATGTGAGTAAACACAAAATGTGACAAAACGCTGCTTATTGAGTCACTTCCTTCTTTTACTTGCTCTTCCTTTGTGTGTGAATGTGTTTGGGGGGAGCGTCTGTCTCGCACACACCTGTTTGAAACACAGTAGCGATGGTGTTGATGTAAATAAGAGCTGACCCTGGATCAGATGAAAGCTCCATTTCCATGGTAACGCAGCGGTGACGCACATGATGCAACTGTCCACCTCTCAAACGGCCACTTGTTTACTTCACATGATTGCGTTTGGGCAATTAGGGCGAGCGTGTGTGGCTGGTGCAGGTGAGACAGACACAGGCCTGTTTCAACAAGATAGCTGATTTGTTATCGCTGCTCTCTCCATCCATCTGACGCTCCTGCTTTCTCTCACAGTCAGTGTCTATCTAATCTTCTCCTTCAGTTACTCGCTGCTTTTCCTATTTTTTTGCTCAGTGTCTCCTTCGATTCCAGTCTCTGCTTTTCCCCTTATCATTTTATTTCTTACACTTTGTCATCATCCTTCAGTGTCAGGGTATGGACACACTGAGCTGGCTATAGATTTTAGGTGATCATATTAACACTTAACACAAGATTCCAGCTCAAAACCCAAGACGCTATAAGAATTACATAGGAGCAAACAACACACTTACTGAAAAGTAGCTCTATTAAATGCATGTTCGATATATGTGCAATGTATTTCATTTACATTTATAGGAAAAGTCAAGTATTTATGTGATAATGCAGAGCATATATTGATATACCATACCCTGTTATCATCCCTTTGTTCATGTCATCATCACCTTCCTGCTTGTAAAATTATCATGAAGGACAGGTCAAGGACTGGATGTTGGTAAAATTAAAAAGATGTTTAAAGTCTTTCCATTTGGGGAAAATAACTAAAAACATTTACTGTATTTTTTGCCATATAGGTCACAGTATTTTGCATAATTTAGCATGCCTGTAACTTATAAAGCAAAGTGATGAATTTAAGTTTCTTCCCCATATTTATAACCCAATTTTTGGCTGAGATATGAAGATTTCTTTCATTCTGACATGTAAAATATTTAACTACCATTTCCAGCCACTAGAGGGTGCTCGACTAAAATGGCAAGCCAAGTGTCTTATTAATAGGTAAAAGTGTCTATTAATGAGACACTTGGCTTGCCATACCAAGTCACCTTCGTCTCGCTCCGGAACTCCTGGAGCAAATGTCAAATCAGCTGCATTTTCTCTGCACCGCCCAGACGAAATGCAGCTTATCTGACCATTAAAGTGCATTTATTAAGGAAAAGTTCAACTGAGACACACCTTTACTATAATGTCAAGCAAACAAATAATTGTTTTTAGGTATTAATCTTGTTAAATTTTGATGAAATGCACAGCAAGTCCTCCCTCTGAGCGCTCCCGTAGCCGCAAATCGATTTTTGAAATGCAGCTGCTTTGACCGTCAAAGTAAATTATTAAGGAAAAGTTAAGACTGAAACACACCTTTAAATAATAACTAGATAAATAGATAAATAAAAACATTTTTTGTTAATCTGTAAATTCTTGTTAAAAGTCCTCCCGTGCACGCTCCCTTGGCTGCCAATTGGCAGCCAATTGATTTTTGGCAAAACATTGGCCCATATTTCTGGGTGGTCAGCGGTGACGTATGCGACTTATACAGCGAAGCAATGCATTTGTTTTTGTCTACTTTATTAGACATATTTGGACTGATGTAATGTGTACGGCGGCAAGTATGGTAGTTAGTTAGTTAGTCTCATTCTTTTGAAATCAAAGATGTTCTCACATCAGAAATAAAAATACCTAATAGCCCCTAGTATGACAATATCTTTGCTTCATATTGTTTACTGTTATTATTACAGTAAACAATAAGTGTAACCTCAGGGCTGATCTATGGGCAGCACTTTTCAGCATCTCTTTATAGCATCTTTAAGGGTCTGTTCCACATTTACCCCCTTGATGCCAGCAGAGTATCACCACAAGTAAACATAAATAATTCATACTGAGGTACAGCTCAATAAATCTGAGTATCATCCAAAGGTTCATTTAGGTCAGTAGCTCAGTTCAAACAGTAAAACTCATACATCACAAAAGTTCACCACACAAAGTGATATATTCAATAGTTTATTTATTGTTGATGATTATGGCTTACCGGTGTCAAAACACAAAATTCAGTTTCTCATAAAATTTAATATTATTTAAGACCAGTAGATGCACAAGGGTCTGTGCTCTGAGAGCTGCCACACACAGACGTGCAGCCCTGACTAAATGTTGAGTGCATGTGCTGTTCAGTACATCGACACGGCCTTCAGCAGGCCAACATTTCTGTATTAAAATCTTTTTTATTGGTCCAACCAAATGTTCTATTTTTCTGTAAAACTGAATTTTGGAGGTTCATTGGCTGTAAGCCATAGTCATCTTTTTTTTATTTTAATTTTTTTAACAATAATTACCAGGAATAAACACTTGAAATGTATCACTGTGTGTAATGAACATATGAGTTTCACTTTTTAAACTAAACTATTGAAACAACATACTTTGTATATCAATTATATTTAAATTGTTGAGATGTACTTGTAGAACTGTTTATAAATTAGTATGTTTGTGTTTTATTAAATTTAGGACAAGTTATATCCTGTACCTGTATAAAGATGAGGGTCTTCCTGTCCCACCCTGTTCCTTCCACATCCTCCTACGGTAGCCTTGATGGGTCAAACCAAACAATGACTTTACAGCCAACATTCGTCATTATGGTCATTCTACGTAGTTTATCCTTCAAGCCTGTAAAAAGAAAAGACCAAAGTTTCCCTTAATCACAATCTGCAATCAAGTACAAGCAGTTGTACGCCAAAGATTTTTATATGTTGATAGAAATAAATCTTATTTTTCTGAATATAACTTTATTTTGCTTCAACACACTGGAATAACTTAACCAGGTATGAGACAGTATAATAGACACAAAGGATCATTTAAAACAGGGCTATTCAACTACATTGCTCAGGGAGACACAGTTACTGAAAGTCAAGAGCTCAGGGGTCAGACATCCAGCAGTTATTCTCATTAAGTGAGTTTGTTTCATGGTTTAAAATCTAGTTTTATTTAAAAATGAACTCACTGGTGGGACAAACTGAGTTCACCCATGGGCCTGATTTGGCCCTCGGACTGCCAGTTGAATAGCCCTAGTTTAAAACAAGTTTGTTTTGTCCAAACTGCAGATTGAATTAAATTTGAAAGGAAGTCTCCTCTAAATTTAAATCTGGTTTGAGAGCAGGTACGTCTGTATCACCTGTCAGGCATGTGTCAAGTTGAACGGGACAATTCCTATAGTCAGTCTTAAGGATGGGGGTCTCTCGATGGTCTGGGTGTAGCAAGGAAACAAGAGTGCTGAACTCGGAGCCCTCCAAAGCTGAGCCTAAACATTTGACTCCCACACTAAACTGTCTGAGATCGAGGTAATTGTGTGGTTCTTCAGTCCAGTAGTCAGGAGCTCATCAGATCTGGACTGATACAACAACAAGCTGCAGAAGTAAATGTTGTTTTAAGTGTAATTGTCAATAATAAATCTAGTTTAACTCATACTAGTTAAAGTAATGTTTTAAACTTTCTAATGACCTGTTGTAGATGATTTTTTTTTTTTGAACAACCTCAGACTGGAGGAAAAAAGGTTAGCTGTTAGCTCGTCAACTTGGTCAAAACTAAACTCTCTCTCCATCTTGACAACAATCTGTTTCAAGCTGCTGTGTTCATTCGTGTTCATCTGCTCATACAGACTCATGTTCGTGCTGCTGTTTGAAGTAATGTTTTTTTATTATTATATTAGTGCTTAGTGTATTTTTAGTTGATGTTTTTCTTAGTTCATATCTTAGATTTTATTACTG
>JARVLU010001586.1:21315071-21328686 GCA_031762415.1 Simpsonichthys santanae
TGCGACCTGTCCAGGGTGTACCCCGCCCCTCGCACTGTGATTGCTGGACATGGGCACCGGCGACCCCCGTGACCCTACATGGAAGAAGCGGGTAAAGAAAATGGATGGATGGATGGATGAAAAAGGAAAGATTTACGCCTAATCTTAAATGTGGACAATGTGTCAGCCTCACAGACAGAAAGTGGAAGTTGGTTCCACAAGAGAGGAGCCTGATGACTGAAAGATCTTTTGCCCATTCTGTTTTTGGAAACTGTAAGAACTACAAGTAAACCTGCAGTCTGAGAGTGAAGTGCTCTGTTAAGGAAAATATGGAAAGATCTTTAATATAAAATGGAGCTAGGCTGTTGAGAGCGTTGTGGATTAGAAGTAAGATTTTGAATTCAATTCTGGATTTGACAGGGAGCCAATGGAGAGAAAGAGAAATAATCTCTCCTACCAACTTTTATTAAAACTCGTATGATTACAACTTCGTGGCAACACTTTGGGGAAGGCCCTTTGTATTCCTACATGATGATGTCCCAGAGCACGAAACAAGAACATGCTTTGATGAGTTCATTGTAGAAGAACTTGACCGGATTGCAGAGTCCTGATCTCAACCCTACTAAGCATTTTTGGGACTATAATTAAGATTGTGACTCAGACTTTCTCATTCAACAACCATGTCTGAGCTGATAAATGCTCTGCAGAATGAATGGTCACAGGAACACTCCAAAATCATAAGGACAACCTTCTCAAATGAGTGGAAGCTGTTATAGCTGAAAAAAAAGGCAACCAGCGCACTTCATTTTCTGTACCTGTCATGTTCAGAGAAGTGGTGTCTGTGTGCAGTAGTAAAATGATAAGAAGTGGGCCTGCACCCTGGGCAGGTCATCAGTCTATCACAGGGTCAACAGAGACACACCTGCCAAAGGTTAATGTACAATATTTAAATAATCCAACATGCATGTTGTTGCACAAAAACAAGAACAGGCAAACTCCACGCCACAATAAAAGTATAAAACTGCAACCCTCTTGCTGTGAGGCTTTGGCTCAGATTCATGCTGTACACTCTGAGGAATGTTTAGATAGTCCAAGACCTCCAAGATTGTTTTAGATTAACTGTCCAGTAACATCAAATGCTGCTTGCAAGTACTCGTTGTGTCCCCTCACATTTATTCAACAGCCATGCACAAACTTTACAATCAAACTAGGAGTGCACCGACTGCAGTTTTCTGGCTGATCTCTAAAAAGCCTGACCTGCTGATCCCGATTTGGGTCGAGACCGATTTAGTTTTACAAGCGACACTGTCAGGTGTTATAAGGTCACAATGCACCTTCAATTTTTCCGTCTTACTTAATTGAAAAACATACCCTTGAACAATATCGTAGAAACAAGACAAACTTGTTTTAACTGGCCATGAGAAAGTGCGCTGAAATATAAATTAAGTTTAGACAACTGTTGTTAAAACTACAGAAAATCTGTGAAATTGGTTTCTCGTTTAAGTATCGGCCGATCTCCCAAAATTGACAAAATCGGACCCGATGGCCGATGTATCGGTTCACTCCTAAATCAAACCAGTTGCAGAACTGAGGAGCTACAATGTTAGCATGCTTCTTCCACAATATTTTAGTGTTCAAGTTTTAAAGGCATTATAAATAAATATTAATGTCAAGAGGTCTAAATATAGTATTACTTTTAATCCACTAGTACTAGAGTCGTCCTTATGAGATGTGTAAAAATCCACATTTTGTTTGCTTTTCCCGCTAGCAGACAGAAAGCACAAAAAAAAAGGTGTCACCCAGGATAAGTAGCACTTGTGCAAACACACCCAGTTATATTATGTTAATAAGGATGTAGTCTTGTTTCTTCCACACACACACAACCCCACCACCACCACACACCCACATTTACTGCAACTCGGCGGCACCTCTCTGTCATTCTTCTGATCTGACATCTTGTTATGCAGAAATTTGTGAGAGCTCAGCGAACAAACAAAAAATGGGAAGGATCGAGGCGGTGCAGAAAACTGAATTTCAAACACGCAGGCAGACAAATGACGCTTTTGCCCACATCATTCTCCGGGCTGCCGCACACACACACACACACACACACACCGAACGCTCTGCAGCGTCTAGACCAAGTAACAAAAGAGCAAGTGCACAGACGCAACTATCATGAATATTAAAATAATTAGGGAAAGTTAATTGGGTGTTATTTTACGCTCATAAATATTCAGCAGCCTAGGTTATGAATGACACCCCACTTCATTCCTTATTAAATCATTCCCATTGTTTCTCTCTTCTCTTTTCTTTTCCTGAAGATGTTTGAGAGACATGCAACATGTAGACGTGTAATTATGACGAGTTTTGCAAAAGTCACAAATATGGATTTGAGAATGAATCCGATAATTAGTGAGTTTACTGACAAAGAAATGACACAGTTGAAGGTGGAATGGCTAAATATCTGAAAAATGACCTGTCAAGCAATTTCTTTCACTCTAATTAGGTTAACTTCATTCTGTTATATCATTTAAGTACAATATTTATGATGATATCCATTATTTAGATATGTACAGAGGGCTTGTCTTTTTTTCCAAACATCTCTTTGTCTTGCTTCTCACCTGCCTTCATGGCACATTGAAGAGCTGATAAAGCCCTGCAGAAACAAATCTCACTAGCAGAGCAGTAATTTCACAGGTCACAGCCCTGAGTGTTATGTGCGAGCAAGGGGGTGAGAGTTGAGATGGGTCAATAATTCCTTCAGGGCTCCCCCCCCAACCCCTCTTCGCCACCAGCTGGTCCTTTCACACCAAGCTCCGTCTAATCAGACGGGCTGACCTGATTGCTCCGGACTCAGGTGCGCTGGATTGGTTTGTGTAGGTGTAAGCAGAAGTGGACGCAGAAGTAGGATCGGTTTAAGTGGGACTCGGAGTAATTGCTTTTCTGCAGTGGTGGGAGTAGAAGCAACTTCAAAACTGCTTTGGCAAAAGCTGAAAACGCTAAAGTGCTGTGGTAAAGAGTAAAATGAATTTTGCTTTCATTCAAGGATCTGATCAGACAAATGGAATCGATATAAATATGAAGGTGAATGGTGAACTAATCAAACTAGTGTCACCAGTAAAGCATTGTGTCTAAAAAGTGTTAACTTTGCAAGCTTGCTTACATTCAGATTAATTAGAGACTATTTACAATTTCACGCTGCAAATAGTTTATTGCACTTTCACTAATTCTCCTTAAGTTATAGTGTAAACATTTTGTGTCAAATAACATTCACAACCATCAAGCCTACAGTAGCTAATGATGAATACAGAAATCCAGATTTTGGACAGAAATCCATCATTATTGTCATCTTTTTACAAAATTGCGTTTAACAAACTTTGCCATTCATGTCAAATTACACAAACTTTTAAATGTTAAATGATCAGGATCCTCTGGTAGCTTCATAACTGTTCTATTTTTTATTTTATTTTATTTTTTATCCACTGGTGCCATAGTTCATGAAGCATTCAGTGGAAACTGTAATTCTGACTGCTTCTTCAGGAAGATCAGTTTTATTATTATAAATAGATGCCACCCTTTTCACATTTTTATGTGACTTGTTCAATTTTATTTAAAGGCAATGTTATATGTGAAATGTTGGCGTCGTGAATCAGTGGACAACTCAGCCTGTGTTAAAAATACTGTGGTAGCATTTGGTGTGGTAGTAGCTAAGAGTTCACCCCAACACATCTTTGCCTAAAAATGTGGTTTTGACCATTGGTATAAATCCTATTTGTTTGGTAGCTAAATATTTCCTGAACCACTGATTTTAATGAAACACAATAATAAATATTGGGCTTTGCATAAAAACTGATACAGTTATGGAGTCAATGCAATTCAACATGGTAGCCACAGAAAATCAACTTTAGCCATGTGACTTTAACTCAGTCAGTTTTACATATATGGACCTAAAGGTTGGTATAGCAGTAGCTGAGAGTGATCTTTAACACATGCTCAGAGTGTTTTCTATTGCACAACTTAGCTTAAAACTTTGGCATGATCTTTACCTGTCAACACTGTCTGTTAGCAAAATGTCTCTTGTACCGTTAAATTAATTTTTATTTAGTTTAGATTTTCAGAGCCTAATCAATGTTTGTGCATCTGTAACTGATTGATGGAGTCAAATATTTTGAATGCGTAAAGGATTCACAATATTGAGATCCATTTTTATGCTGTACATTTTTCAGCACATAACTCGTTCTGCAACTTTTGTGCTATTTCACTAACTATTCATTGTTTTGTAACCTTCTATGTTAACTATGGCGGTACTTTCTTTCAGTTATGAGTGTTACTGTTTCCTGTGTTAAGTTGTTGCTGTCAATACAGTATATGCACTTTTACAGACAAACAATGCTGTGTATGGGAACTGAAGCTGAGGAAAAGACTGAATGTGCATCATCTGTTAGATCTAAAAAAGCTAAGTCTGGTCCTCTGGACAAAAGGACCAGACTTAGCTTTTTTAGATTTTTCTACCTGGATTATTGAGCATGCATCAGGGTATCATCTGTTAGGGTTTTCATGACTTTCCACAAACATGTAAAATGCAGGAAAGATATTTGTAGCTTACAGGTTTTATTAAGGCATGTGGCGTTGGAGTGGTTCTACATCATCAGGTGGTTTCAGAGTTACAAATTTCTGTAAAATCACTCAAAACAACACAGCAGTATACTGATATTAGAAAATATAATTTGTACTTTTAAATACTTGAGTATTTTTTAAATGCATGCACGTTTGAATACTTATTTTCAAAAGCAAGTACTTCAGTACTTTAACTTGAGTAAACTTTTGAGTGAGCAACTTTGACTTGTATGTAGTTGAGTGAGATTTGAACATGAGTATCAGTACTTTTACTTAAGTACTAGAATTGAGTACCTAGCCCACCACTGATTAAATTCTTAAGTATTATCATTAGTGTTTCGTACATTTTCAATAATTTTACTCTGATTGTTGCTGTTGTTAAGCACTTTGATAACAGTTTCTGTTTGAAATGTGCTCTACAAATAAAGTTGACTTGACTTGACTAGAATGAGGCTGTGGTGGAGATTTTGAATTAAAACTATTTTGATGAAAGGCGGTGAGCTATATTCTTTTGTTCAAGGGATGCTAGACCTTTATTTAATCTTGTTTTAAATCTGTATTTAAAACAGTTTGTACTTTTATGTTGCTGGCTCTTCTGGGGATGTGCATTGCAACTTAGTTACAGCTACAAATGTTATGGGGTACAGTTGTTAATACTTAACCATTGTCTCTATTTAAACAACAATAAATGAAATTCAATAAATGTGATTTTTAAAACAAGTCGGCTGATCAGCACGTCTGCAACTGTATTAGAAGCTGTAACGAACGGACTGATACCACCCAGCTGTTATAATGAAAGGTAGTTGTACAACTAGTTGCTGATGGTCATAGTGTTACAGTCCTGTGATGTGTGTGTGTTTTGGCTCTCTAAATTTTCCAGTTTCAATCATGTTCCTGAGTGTGCATGTGGGTGGGACGGTGTTTTCTGCTTAAACCCCCCTTAAGCCTTCATCCTCCACCATGTGTAGCTCTAATAACCTACTCCGCTGTCTGTCGCCTGATTGTTGCCATTGTCATGCTAATTAGAGCGCCGAGTGCAGGAAACTGGGGGGAAAAAAATAGATCAGAAAAGTGCAGCAATCTGTCTCCATCCACCTCTCCATCTCCTCATCTTCCCTTTATCCATCAGTCCTTTATGTGTTTTACATTCGCTGCAACAATCAGCTCATTTGGAAAACCCTCAATTACAGAACTCACTCTCATCTGACACGCAAACACACTTGCACACGCACGCGCACTCATTAAAGGTCTGCTCTACAAAGGTGCTATTAAAACTGGCAAAGCCATGTTTTCCAGGCGCCTTCTGTTTGAAGAAACTAGTGATTAGTTTGCACTGCGAGTCATTGTGCTGTGAACAATGAGCGCTTCAATATTTCCTGTCAGAGTGTTTAAAAGTCTTTGTGTCTGGAGTGTGCATGCAGATGTGAAGATCAGACAGTGCAGAGAGGGAACGGGACGGAGGAAGAGGCGACGACGGGATGGAGGGAATACGAGGGCCGTGGTTGGATGAGATAAGATACAAGAGGGAGGAATCGAGAAAAGATGGAGCTTGAGAATGGATGAGAGGCGGCACGAGACCGAGAGGAGAGACAAACATGAGGAAATGAGAGGATGAGAGAGAGCGAAGAGGAGGGCAGGAGTAGAGGTGAAGAGAGGAGAGGAGATAAGGTTATTGAGTTTCTGTCTGTCTGTGTCTCTGCACCCCCTCAACCTCACATGGTGCTTCCCAGAACAGAGATCTGTCCTGTGTTAAAAGCTTTGTAACATTTAGTCCAGACCCTTAACATTAATCAATACAGCAGTTATTTCATTTTCTCGTTTGGACAGTGGGTCGCCTCATTCAATAACACAGTAATGTGGCCCACTGGCACACACACATCATAATATGATTGTTCGGGTGTACACAGAGTCTATCACTTTCATTTACGCTTGCACCGCGCAAAAACAGCCTCTCACAATGTCCGTTACCGGTCGGCACAGGTTTCTGTTACACACATGAACGAGTGATTTATCAATGATCTGAGCAAAACCATCACAAATGCAACTTTTAAAAAAAATGAAGTGCCATATAAAGAGGTTATTCGGGTCCACTTCATAATAAAGTCTAACTGGCACAACATCACGCATTCACTGGGAGGTGCTTTGTTTTAGCCCCTCAACTGGCTGTGGCATTTTTGAAGGAGATCAAAGGCAATTAAATGAAAATTGAACTAAATTGATATGAATGTAATCAGTTGATTTGTTTTATAGAGGGAACTGAGAAGCAAATGTTAGATAAAAGGGGAGATATGTGACGTGCTGGAGCTGCTCTGTCCTATCAGTGTGCATGTGTGTGCGTGTATGATACAGCTGCTAATGCTTTATTGTGTCTTCCTGCGTGAGTGTGTTTGTCCTAACACCAGGCAAAAGAAAAGAGATTTTAAAAAGATCATATATACAACATATTTGGATGCTTATAACACTAACTTGTGTTATCGTCTTGAGTTGCAGGAACGAATCTGGGTCGGTGATTAATTTGTAAACCAAACGATGCTGGAATGCAAATACTGTAGTGGTGTGAGACCAAGTTTCACTGAGGCCAATACTGATACTGGAACACACACACAACACAACACTTAGGCGCACAAACATCAAAATACCAAACCAGTTCATATTTATAATTTACTTTTAAACTCTTTATGTGGGATTTATAAGTGTTGTCTATTAAGAGAAGGATCATTTCTTAACACCCGCCCACCCCTCCAGCTCCTGCAGGTAATGGGTGTTTCACTTAAGGAAAATTTGAGATCACTGATTGGTCAGTTGCTGATGAGCCCACTGGACTGATTGACAGGTGGCATTGAGGATCGGTCGTGCAAAAAAACTCATAGATTTTACTGGCCCGTATGTGTCATGGTTTATTCAATATTTATCCCAAATATATTCAATACTGTACTTGTTGTCGTACATGTCACCTATTTGCATAAGTTGCATCAGTGAAAATATGTCTAATAAAGTGGGAAAAAAAAACATAAATATATTGCTTTGTCGTATAAGTTGCATCTTTTATGCGTCACCGCTAACGTGTCGCGTTTGTTATGCATCACCACTGACAACCCGGAAACGTGGGCTAGTGTTGTGCCAAAAATCAATTGGCTGCCAAATGGTGGCTGCACGAGCATGCACGGGAGGACTTTAACAAGAAATTCATAAGATTAATGCTTAAAAACAATTACTTGTTTGCTCAAAATTATGGCAAATGTGTGTCTCAGTTGAACTTTTCTTTAATAAATGCACTTTAATGGTCAAATCAGCTGCATTTCATCTGGGCGGAGCAGAGAAATGCAGCTGATTTGACGTTTGCGCCAGGAGTTCCGGAGCGAGACGAAGGTGACTTGGTATGTCAAGCTAAGTGTCTCAATAACCACTTTTACCTATTAATGAGACACTTGGCTTGCCATATTAGTTGAAGCCCTCTAGCGGCTGAAAATGGTAGTGTTCTATATTTTCCATGTCAGAATGAATAAAGTTGTCAGATCTCAGCCAAGAACTGGGTTATAAATATGGGAAAAAACATAAATATGTCACTTCACTGTATAAGTTACAGGCATGCGAATTTATGCAACAAACTGCGACTTATACAGCAAAAATTACGGTATTTTGGTGAATCTTGTGATGTGATTCTGAGTCTTGGTCTCTCTCCTCATTGGTCCTTACATCTGGGTATAGCCACAATCATCACAAATCTAAGGTTTGAGAACAAAGCTTCTTTAGATAACTTGAGAGTTACCAGATCCAAGCAAACTGTTACCAGAACACACCGTGTCAAAATAAGAGAATTTCCGGATCCTGTTCCAGCAGGATCCAGCTCAAATTAAGCCCTGGGTGCAGGATGACGGCTAAGTGAGGATAGCATCAGTACACACCCAACTCACATGCTTCGTTTAGCTGAGACAACAGAGTAAACGTGTTTCATTGTACTTCCTTCTTGACCGCCTTCCTTCAACCACCTTGAACTTGAAGGCAATATTCTCCTTCTTAGTGCAGAACCCCTACACACTCACACTCACACACACTCATGCCTTACATATTCACAAACTCACACCCATAATTGGTTTTTCAGGGTAGTTTTTTATTGACCTTTTTTCCATTTCATGGCTGTCTACTTTATAGAATGCCACATTTACATGCACGGATGGCTCTCACCAAAAAAACATACATGCATTCACATTTACAAGGTCCATAATCATAAACACAACTTCCAGCATGCCACTCTGCACATAAGAACAGAAAGTTGAGAAGACGTCGTCCGTTTTCATCCGAATCAGTTCCAACAACTGTTTAATTTGCAAATGTGGCTGAGAAATGTTCTGCATCTGTAGGAGAGCAGAAATCAGCTGGTCAACTTTGTGTCATTTGTCCCCGTGCACCACAATCTGAAAACAGCACACACACAGTGCGATACGCCACACACAACACATGCTCCGGGTGGAGATAAATGTGACCAGCAGTCTTCACCCCCAGCAGAAGAAAATCCAATTCTCTTTCACTTTTATCCCTGAGACTAATGTTGCTGTCAAAGAAGACACCACCACTAGAGACCAGGCGACTGTTTGTGTGTGTGTTTGTGTGTGCGTTTGTGTGTGTGTTTTCTGAAGTGAGCTAGTGAATTCATTTAGGCTGATGTATTGCTGTCTTTACCTACAATCTTACTGTAGGCCTTGGTGGTGATGTTCCTGCCTATCATGACAGGCTTGTGAGCGCCCTTGGCCCACCAGTCCACCTCCTCTTCCGTCTTTTCTTCTCTTCTCGTTTTTTTTTTTTTCCTGTCTTGTCTTTTTCTTTTTAAGCACTTCCAAAAATTCTTCCTCTTCATTCTTCACTTTCTGATGGTTCAGTTTTATCTACAGTTTGTTTTTACGTATTGGGGTGGCTGTGGCTGAGCGGTTAGAGCAGTCGTCCTCCAATGGGAGAGTTGGGGGTTTGATTCCACCAGCAGTTACATGTTGAAGTGTCCCTGGGCAAGAAAACCCCTCAGTGGCTCTGATGTGTGTGCCATCGGTAATGTGATCAAGCACTGACCAGTCTTTGTAGAGCTCTATATAGTGCTGTATGAATGGGTAAATTAGGGCACAGATTGTAGTGTAAAGAGCTTTGAGTATCTTGATACAGTCCATTTACCATTTTTACATTTTGCTTTATTTTTTTTTTAAACTTTTTTTATGCCAATCACTTTATATCCCACTTTATTCATACTTTGCACATCAATCTTTTATACAGTATTTTGTGTTTAGTTGTGTGAATGCTGAGTCAGCATTTGCACAATTGTTTTCCTGTTTCTTTTCTGTTACATTTTTTTTATAATTTATTTTAAAATTGTAACTTTCAGCATACATTTTTTTAAATTTTTTGTATTTTGAAATTGTCATTATGTTTTAAAAAAATTGAAATGAATAAATAAATAAATAAATAAAATAAATAAATACATTCATCTATTTTAACCATTCATATACAGTATCAAAATGTTCAGCTCATTCAGGATATTGTGACTTTCTGAGTTGTTTCTTGTAATTTTTGTACTTTTTGAAACGTGTAACTTCATTAACACTTATTTTTATAGAAATATAGAAAATTCTCCACATTGATGAAGAACATTGTGATCTTTGAAATCTACTTCACTACTGTATCCACTACTTTAGCTTAAAGCTTCTGTTATGTTATGTTAGTGCACTAAATATTCTGGTCTCTCTTGTAAATGAGTCCTCGAGGCTCAATGGGATTAACCTGCCTAAATAAAGGTTGAATGAATGCTGGTTTTAGTTTTAGTTTTTATTATTTCAACTTTAAACATAATTTACAAATTGCAGCAAAAAGTCATTTAGCTCTCAGCATTCACACTGTATAGTTTTCTTTACATTTCATTATCATTCACAAACTTTTTTTTTTAATTCACGCTTAGTTTTATTCACAAAATAAATAAATAAATACAGAAATACCACGTTGGGCTGTTAAAAAAACACCTTTCTGCATCTATTTATTTAGTTGTTTTTTTTTTTTTTTTAATTTATTTATTTATTATTTGTGTTGTCTTTATCCTCCCCTTTAATCCCCCCCCCCCCCCCAGCATCACTGGGGTCTGATTTTGGAAATATGAACTATTCATCACTACTGACACAGACTGTGTATATACATGGCCTGTGTGCACACACACACACGTACGCACCATTGTTTGTAACCGCACATTGGGTGTTT
Organism: Simpsonichthys santanae; assembly: GCA_031762415.1. Classification (NCBI taxonomy): domain Eukaryota; kingdom Metazoa; phylum Chordata; class Actinopteri; order Cyprinodontiformes; family Rivulidae; genus Simpsonichthys; species Simpsonichthys santanae. Next base: position 21,325,899 of record JARVLU010001586.1, read on the forward strand.
GTTTGTGATTGGTGAAGCTTGACTGCAGGGGGGCTGGAGGTGGGGGGTATTAAGGGAGCAACCTGTAAAATGGGGACAACTGCTATTTTTTGTGGGGGTTGTGTATGTGTGTACATGTGATTGCAGGTACTTTGTTAATCATTTGTAAGCCCCACCAGATGCCGTGCAGGGGATCACAGGGCGCAGGCCTGTCAGTCAGTCAGTCAGCCTCTCCTTCATCACACACTAACACACACTCATGCAGGTGCAGGTGCACAGCGATCAAACCACAACCCCTTTCCCTTGAGGCTGATTAGTATTCATGAGATCTCAGGAGGCCCCCTCAAACACACACCCACAAGTGCACACACATACACACTTATATTCTGGTGGATTGGTCTATTCTAATTATCTCCTGGCGTTTATGGAGAGGGTTGATTAGAAGCTGTCAGTGTGACTGATGACGACATGCCATGTTATCCCCCAGAGAGGAGCAGGGAGACGGAGAGAGCGGCTGGTCACAGCTGCAGACTCGGCTTCGTCTCTGTCCTCGTCTTTTTATAGTTTGTGTGTTTCTTCTTTGTAACTTTGCCTCATTAACAGCTGTCGTATGTTGTGTCCCTGTAGGTAAGCCAGTGATGATCATAACCGAGTTCATGGAAAATGGATCTCTGGACACTTTCCTCAAGGTGAGTCATGGCTCGGCCGGGTGGAATTTGCTTTGCCTTCAAGGCCGGCTCCGTGATGCTTTATGACGACCACACAGAAAAGGATGTCCCAGCTGGAGAGTTTGAAATTGTCCAGGACATTACCCAGAAAAGAAATACTCAAGGGTGCTTAAAAAGAAATCCTGTTGAAAATAATATATATGGCTTAAAGCAATAGTTCAAATCTTTTAAAATGGGGTTTTGTGGAAAGGGTACATTTTATTGTTTAGATAGCTCTTGCATTACTTCAGTTTGGAGGAACATTTTACTTTTAATGTTGTAACACAATATTTCTCAAACCGGTGTCCCCGGATGTATAGATATATTTAACAACATATTTAAAATACAACAAAATTCAGGAAATCACATCTACAGTACTTTATTCATCATTTTAAGGGGGAGGACCCTCAACCCCGCCACCGGCCCACCCTCTTCTTTCATTGTGACATCAATCAGTTTACAAATTACGTCCTGTTACTTGTATGACTACTGCTGTTATAATTCTGTTCAGTTTTATTTAAAGAGTTTTCAGTGATAATTTGAAGTGGCAATACATTTATTATGTTCATTATGTGAATAGGTCAAGTTTTAAAGTGGTCTGTAATGTTAATTTTCCCAAAACTGTGTGTCTTGAATGAAAAATACCCCATGTTTTAAAGTATAACAATTGTAATAACACTATTAAAGAACAGGTCTTAAGTATTTATGTTACACAAATATTTCCATTGTATTGAAGAGACAAACTGAAGAAAATTGTTTAATAAACATGAGGGTTATGAGGGGGCCCCTGAAAATTTTTCTCTCCTGTAAGGGGTCCCTGAACCCAAAAAGTTTGAGAACCCCTCCCTGGTTGGAACATTGTGAGATCGGTTAGAGCTTAGATTATGTGTTGAAGATGACTCTCAGCTGCTACCGCTCCAAACTATAGCTCAATATTAACATCACCGACTGAGTTATATCTTTTTTTGCTTGTTTGTTTGCTTAGGTTAATAAGCTGTGGTAGGCATCTCAAATTTAAGGTTTTATAGGAAAAATTACTTATAAATCCATGGTTCTAGTTTAGAGTTGCTGCTTTGAGAAACTGACTTAAAGAAAACAAAGGTGAGTAATATTATGGCTCAGAACTATTGTTCTACGCGTCATAGCATTTAGACTGATGGCTTTAAATAATTATTTATTTGAAGCTTCTTTCATAAACCTGAAGCCAAATTTTAATTTAACTGACATGTGGGGTACCGTTTGTACATTTACACAGTCAGAAATTAACATCAATATTTTGGTTCATTTAGCCTTTGATAGGGATTTTTTTTTCAAAGTCATATTTTATCATTCATACATTTATAGATGTCATAATTCCAAACTAAATATTTCATTTACAAGCTAAATATTTAGTTTGCAAACTAAATACTTAAATTGCAAGTTAAATATTTATTTAACAAGCTAAATGTTTAGTTTACAAACTTAATGTTTATGTGCAAGATACATATTTAGTTTACAAACTAATTATTTAACTTACATGTTAAATATTTAGTTAGTGCACTAAATATTCTGGTGCAAATTAAACATGTAATTTCCATTCTAAATACAGTAGTTATTTTCAAAACTCAACATTTAATATCCAAACTAAATATTTATTGTACAAGCTAAATATTTATTTTCTAAACTAAACATTTAATTTCTAAGATAATCATTTAATTACTAAACTAAATATATTATTTGCTGACTAAATATTTAGCTCAAATGTAAATATTTATTTTCACAGCAAAACGTTTAATTTTGAAAATAAATGTTTATTACCTAAATATTTAGCTCAGACCTTTATATTTATTTTCCAAACTAAACATTTTATTCCCTAAATAAATATTTAATTTGGTAACTAAATATTTAACTTAACTTGCAAGTTAAATATTTAGTTAGCTTGCAAGTTATGAATTAATCATTTAACTTGGACATAAACATTTAGTTTGTAAACTAAATACAGGTAGTCCCTGGTTTACGGCCGAGATCCGTTCTAACGGCTCGGCTGTATACCGATTTAGCCGTATACCGGATCCGCCCGGATCCGCGGCCGTATACGCGGATTTTCGGCCGTAAAACGAAAC